>CM067490.1:1669394-1768663 GCA_034552555.1 Semaprochilodus insignis
TTTTTAGGCTACTTGAACTGTGGTGAAAGGTACTTTCTCTGCAACGTAACTTGTGGGGAGAATGCTTGCCACTTTCTGTCAATTGTAATCAGTGCTCTAAAACCAAATAAAGTTGAATTTGGATTTTAACCCAGTGAATGGACAGCAAAAAAAGACATTCCTGCTACAATACAAAGGAGACGGACAGATCATGTGGAAAAGTCTCACCAAAGCTTTAATTTACATTAGTAGAGATGGAGGCCGAGTGGAGTGCCTTCACATACGCCTAAAGCAAAGTTGTTGTTGTTGTTGTTTTTTTAATTGTGATTCTTCAAAGCAATCAGGAGTACATACTGCAACATGATGCAAAAGGACACATCTCTTTTTCCTTTTCCTTTCTTTTTTCTTTGAAAATAAAAATAAAAAAACAAAAAACTGAAGTATTCATGTAAGAACAAACGTCCGTGATAACTGTACAGTCCCACTCGTGTGTTAAGTGTGCTTTAAACGTTTACACTTATGGAATGAAGCAACACAAACAGTATGTACAGTCAGAAAGAATGGGGAACTGGAAGCGTGTTTAGGTGCATTTAGGCTTAAAGTAAAAAGATCCGGCCTGTTTCCTGTCTGACAGACTAAAGTGCCAATTAAAACTTATTTACAACATTGCACATTATTAAGTGCAATAAAGTTTTCTGGGGAAATGAAAAGGTATTATATTCATACAGCACTTTAGTGCTAAGGATAATTAAAATCACAAATGGATACAAAAGAACCAAAAAGCGGGGAAAAAAAAAAAACACCTCATTCTTCTTTCATCAAAACAAATTTCCATTTAAAATGAATTCGGAGCTGCTGCCCTCTGACTAGGGGTTTGGTTTTCTGTTCTTGCGCCCTATGTGGCGACCCTGAGAAAAACTCTGCTTCAGTCCGTTTTCACTATACTGATTAATTTCAAGGGACTACATAGATCCCCCATACAGGGAGCACCATACCGCTGCAGGGACCCTCGCTCCAGTGCACACAACCTAGAAGGTGTTGATGTCTTCTAAACAACACAAAGCTCAGGATTAGTGCAACATAATGAATGAACCTGGCGGGATGTAAGCAAAGTTAATCTGATGTTTTAATGGAAGGGGATACAACAATCACGTATCATACTGAATCATAAGGCCTGGTTTCTTTGAACCCACAATCGGCAGTTTTGGCTGCTGCCATGTAAAGCACATGCAGCTGTAACTGTGACAACACTCCAAAATTTTGACCCAGTTCATGCAAACTAACCTGCAGTCAATTCATGAGCAATGATAATTGTAGGAATGATATGCTACAGATAACAAGCACACTGGGGGAAGACGTTTTGAAGAAGTTTGGAATCTGAATTATCAACCCGTTAACCAGATTGAAAACAGCTGTGTCATGAGCTTGGCAGTGATTTAAATGTGTACAGAATTTTCACAGGAATCATTCAGAGCATCATTTCATCAAAACCACTCTATCACAAAGTAAATAAACTGTAAGACAAACGCGGGTTGATGTATTTTATTCGTGTGGAAATGATGTACACGTTTAAATCAGGTGAATTCAACGCATCACTTTTCCCAGTGTATGCCATGCTTACGGATATCAGAACTGTATATGGGTTTGTAATAATATTATTAAATATTATACTGTATATAATTATAATGTAGAATTTTTAAGACTGTGTGCATTCTTGCATTCGCTCTCAACATTCTCCCACACACACATATCCATATATACGTATATAAAAAAAGAAACCCCATTTCATTTTAAGGCAAGTGGTGACCAGTACGTCAGTGGGCCCTTTACCACATGCATTTCGGAAAGAATGTTGCAATTTCCTGTTTTGCACATGTTTATGGAATTTGTGGTTTAGAGTGTCTATAATCACCAGCGGTAGACATGTTTACATCGGTTCTAGTTTGCATGTTTACTATACTGGGGGGAGGAGGTGTAATGGTGTATTGTGGCATTGCGATGACACTGTTCCCTCTGGAGAATGGTTAATCTATCAATTCTGCCACCTAAAGTTCAGCAACAAATCAATATCCCATGCCACCACCATCCTCCTGCCTCCCAGCGTTGTTAGTAAGCTGCGCAACATCATTTTACTGCATTTTAATTTTCTTGAAAATATAGTACCATGTTGGTAATCCAGCTGAAACATGTGCTGAGTGAATCGTTACACGCCTACGCTATCTGAGGAAAAAGCCCTTTGGCTGTATATATCCGCTGTTATGCCACTGAAAGCTTTCCCGTTCAGTAAGACCCTTCGAATGCAGCCGGGAAGGGAGGTCTGCATTTGTAAGAAACTGAAGCATCCTTTGAGACCGCTAGTCACCTGCAATCTTTTACAAGACATGCAAAAACATTTGAACAAAAATGCTGGAAAAAGGGTGGAGTGGCGATGGGGCGCTTATTCTTACAGCAATAACTGGGGTACAAATAATATACCCTCGTGGATCCGGACTAACTATGATATACTGTCATACATGATGAGCAAAACCATTATGTTAGCATTCAACTATTTCTTGAATCACAAATTCCACGTTCCACAGAAGTGCTCAGTGCTCTCGGGTTCCATGTATGTATTTAAGTATGTATGTATGTGTGTATGCATGTGTGTATGTATTTAAGTATGTATGTATGTATGTGTGTATGTATGTATGTGTGTGTGTATGTATGTATGTATGTATGTGTGTATGCATGTATGTATTTAAGTATGTGTGTATGTGTGTGTGTATGTATGTATGCATGTATGTATGTATGTATGTATGTATGTATGTGTGTATGCATGTGTGTATGCATGTGTGTATGCATGTATGTATGTATGTATGTATGTATGTATGTATGTATGTGTGTATGCATGTATGTATTTAAGTATGTATGTATGTATGTATGTATGCATGTATGTATTTAAGTATGTATGTATGTATGCATGTATGTATTTAAGTATGTATGTATGTATGTATGCATGTATGTATTTAAGTATGTATGTATGTATGTGTGTATGTATGTATGTATGTATGCATGTATGTATTTAAGTATGTATGTATGTATGTGTGTATGTATGTATGTATGCATGTATGTATTTAAGTATGTATGTATGTATGTATGTGTGTATGCATGTATGTATGTATGTATGTGTGTAATGATATAGCACTGCTGAGTATGGAGAAAAACAAACACACCAAAATATGGTAAACATGTGCCCCGTGAATCAAGCTATAAGCCTAAAATATACATTTAAAAGGCAGTGGGACGAACTTGGTAAACGTTTTCAGACCCCTGTCATACGTCTCTATGTATTAATTCCACACCCACAGGCTCAGACAGAAGGTCTGACTCTTATGTTCGGGTCTCCATTGCAAAATCAACATGATACTGATGAAGACGTGATGATACACTGCAAAAAACAGATCTTGACCAGTTCAAATCTCTTATATCTAGTTGATATAAATATTATATATATATTGATTGTTGTATCTTAGTGTAAGATTATTTAACTTTTTTCTCAAACTTTTTACTTGTGTTAAGTGATTTTAGTAAGCTAAATTTTCTCACTATATTGGCAGATCATTATGAAACGTGTCTTAAAACAGAAAATGACTGAAAGTTATGCTTACTAGAATCACTTACACCAAGTAAAAATGACTGGAAATAAGTGAAATAATCTTAAAATGATCTTACAATTACATGTAGATATCTTACATTTTTACAGTGTAATAGTAGATGATCCACTCACATCCTCGAAGACATGTACTTCATAACACTCACAAAGGTTACAAAATGTTCTCGCGCATGTTATAAACCATTCTCTTGCATGTTGCGTGCAACTACATACTGTATGTCCACCAGAGAGGTCTCCAAAGCCTCAAACCCAACGTAGTGTTATTTTAAGAATACTGAGTCAGACATCTAGAACTAGAACTGATGGAGTTGATTGTTGCTGGGTAAGAGAAAAACGAATTGGTCACCACGTACCCCACTCATACACACGAAAACACGCAAATGCATTCCTGTAGTGAAAACCAGGGCCCTATGAATAAACAACATCCCCACCAGTACTACATCTACCACAACACTGAATCTTACACCAGTAAAATCATGTATTTTTTTTTTCCAAAAGTATCTTTTTTTTAAACAAAGTTATACATTATCTTTAGAAATATTTCTGTGCTGCTGTGCCCTCGATATAAATAGCAAAATATAGTGTCATATTTCCTACCTAGTTGTATCCCTTTTACAGTTAACACTAATTAAAGCATCTGTTGACTTGTTCTGAAAGTTCCATTTAGAAACGTAGCTACATGTACAACTGAACAATCGAAAACTAGAAATCTTCAAATCGACGTTCGAACGGATGAGAGCGGATGAGGACGACAAAAATCAATAAGTACAAAAGCGATGTAGGAAAAAGAGTGAGAGAAATGAAGTGTGACAGGGCAAGGGGAAGTGCATAGATGCCAGAGTGGGCGAGATGTGGAGCGCTGCGGAGACAGAAATGCAGACCTGCAGGGCAGCGACCGCGACCGTGAAGCGGGGAAAAGCTGATATCATTATGAAGATCTCCTCTGGGAGGCGGCGGCTGCTGCGGCTGCTGCTGCAGCGTTAGTGTAGAAATCATCCATCCTGACCTGCACGCGATGTCCTTCCCTTTTGAAATTCCAGCCGAAAAAATTAAACGAGAACTAAAATCAACCAGCAACGTGTGTCTCAGCGCATTTGATGAATTCTTCTCAACTCAAAATACTACTAGAATAAAACCAATAAATATACAAACAGTCCTTTTTTTTCGAGGCCAAAAATGTTTCCAACACTTTGTGGTGTACATTCAGGAACATTCATATTGAAAGTGAAAAAAGTAACATAACAGATAAAACAAACAAACAAACAAACAAAATAATCTTCACTAGAATTATCAACAATAAACATTACCATAATAATTTATCATATGTTACAAATTATGCCTATGTGTGTGTTTTTTATTTTTTTGTTTTGTTTTTGTTTTGTTTTTTTTGCAGTCCAAAGTAATGTCATCCTTATAGCTTCTCTTTGGAGGGAATCCAGATATAAGGTCCAGACTGCTCCTCTATCACCATCTTACATTGAGTATAAATGTCCTCCAATGTGTCTGCTTGCACCAGCGCTACGAGGAAGAGAAGGAAAGAAAGAAAAGACAGGAGAAGGCTTTCAGTAAATTGCTTGTGTCTATGTTATTCTGTGGGCTTTTACTCTGCAAGAGATAAGAAAACCTCAAAATGGCTTTATAATGTTCACTTTGAGGTCTTAATGGTCCATTAGACACTTTTATGAAGCAGTCAGCAGCATATTTCATATGGCTTTATCCCACATGGTTATGTAATTAAGGCACAAACAGGAGATTATGAGTTTTACCCGCCAACTGGGATCTTGGCGATTAATAGACTGTAAGTGAGTATCACGCCCATCATTTATACTGGAGTTCTTATACAAATCCCTTCTATTAAAAACACTTTCTCCTTCATTAAAAAATGCAGCACTAAACAGCGTTTCCAAGCAACACTCTTACTCATTATCTCCGCTGCTGAATGCACACCTGCCTCCCCGGCTTAGCGCGCTCATTAATCATTAGCTGGTGCCGCGGTCCATAGACGGCCTTACAGCAACTGCATTTGCACTGATCCATAATTCATGAATGTGCTGCTATAGCAGTGGCCATGTGGGTCTTGTGGAGTCCGCTGGCTCGCTGGTTCAGCAGTCGATCCGTATAGAGAATACCAGCCTGCTCTGGTTGACCCCTGAGGCCGTGCATATGTTAACAGAGCACTACTACATGCAGATGAGGTGTGCTCCAGCAGTCTGGGAGGCAGGCAGGTGCAGCTCGTCTCCTGTCTGAAATGTTTTTGGCGGTTACCTGTGAAGTACTCTCCAAACTCCTGCTCCAGCTTCATGGCACGGTCATACGTCTTCTTGGCCTGCTCCTCCGTCAACCTCTTGTTCATCTCCCTACAAGGACCAAAAAGTCTTACAGCATTAGCTAGCTATATTTGGATGACCAAATATGTACTTCCAACAGGTGCAAAGACTGCAAGGTAAGCATAAGGGGTGCTTACATTAAAGATTCGATGGATCTAGGCTTTATAAAGATGGCAATAGGGTAGAGTTGTGCTACTTGTAGTCGTTTTATGGCATTTCCAGATACGTCAAGTATGCAGTGCTTCCCCTGTAGAAGCAAAACAAAACAAAACGAAGCTTTGTTCAGTTAATAGGCTGAGAGTGGGATGCTTTGAGCCTGAAATCAAATTTGGCCCTCTTAATCTTGTTACTTCATGTCCTTAGTCATATTAAACATGAATCATATCTGTTGAAAAGACAAAGTATTAGTTTGGCAGCATTACATTTATTCATTAAAACGTAATGACTTTTCTCTGCCTCTAAGAGATCTTCTGATGATATGGCACCAATGCAAACTGTGCAGCCAAAGATAACAGCAGCCAATAACACTACATAAGATAAATCAAGAATGCCATTAGTTATGATTTCTTCTTACGCTGACATCAAATCAGGAGACACTACTTTTAGTATTAACATATCATTGCTGTCCAAAGAAAAACAAGTATCTCCAAAATGGCAACTTTGCAGGAAAGGGCAAAAACCTAATGCAATTTTAATGTAAGTCAATGGAACCAGACTTTTGGACAAGCAGTTTTTGGCCATTTCTGTTGGTCCGTTCATCATGAAATCTTCAGACATTGTAAACGGCAGCTGCTGTGTTCAAATGATGCATAAAAGTAAAAATCAACAAAAATGGACATACACGGTTTTCTTTGGACAATGACGATATACAAACGAGTTTTTCATCCACTAAATTTTTACAATTTTTTTACAAATAAAACAAAAAGACTTTTTACACTACGACAAGGTAAATGAGCCTAATTGCAAAAAAGGTTGTCAGAAAAGGGTTTACTGAATAGACATTTCAAGCCATCAGTCACATGATTCTGTTCCACCTGACCTTACTGCTTGGCATACAATGGTGAATTGCTGTTATGCCTGTGCCAAGCGTTTCCCCCGTGACCCTACACTCTGTACAAGTGGCCAGCTTGTTTAATACAAATTCTGTTGTCAACTGACATGGGCGCCTGGTGAATGGAAAAGATTGGCTCTGCTGATGGTCCAATCATGGCGCATAGCTTTCCGAAGGCTGCTTTCGACATTGTGAAATGGCAAATCCAAAGCTCATTTGAAAAATGGCCCTGTGCAGTGTGCTCCCGGAATTGACTGGTGTGTTTGCAGGGTGGGACGAAGTTGAAGTCGGCTTCTTCTTTCAATTTCTCGTCCCACCTTAAATGATGCAGATACAATCTGATTCTATTTAAAGTGGAATGGGAAACTCGAACAAGCCCACTTCGGGTTTGTAAGGGTGGACGACGTTGGGTTGGCACAGAGATTTCAGCCCTCGTTAGGTTCTGCCACTGTTCGCCCTGCCTGCTGAATCCGAGCCATAAACAACATGGCCATAAAAAAAGGACACATGTCTGTAAATATAATTCTGCTTAACGGAAAAACGGAGTTAAATCTCTTTAATCCGGGTAGCCTGCATCATCTAAAGTCTCTTAGCATATCTGTAGTGGATGAAAATACAACTTAGTTCATTTTTGTGCAATGTGCAAACTCGGCTACAGATTCATTGGGTCTAAATGAGGGTCTAAATCATCTTAGGGTCATATGACTTATGAGCATAATATTCAGAGAATAAATACAATCAACTCGACTCGTGGCATGTGGCTTGTGTGGCAAGTTTCCTTTTCTGTTATACTGACCCTTTCAGCCACGTATTTGACTGACTGGACGCTGGTCCCATACAGGTTGTCATTGTACTGTCCGGCCTCGATGAACTTGTGCTCTTGGATGTCCTTCTCCATCTGCTCCCGCGAGGTTACGAAGTGATAATCCCGCCCGTCCACCTCGTAATCCCGCTTGGCTCTCGTGGTATCTAAATTACACAAGAATAACTGATTAAGTCCAAATCCGTTTAGGGTGAAGGAATACCAAGTTTGTAACTGATGTCAGAACTCACTAAAGGAACAGCATCTCTGCTAAAACACACTGTCCTTTGACGTTTGAGCTGTTACTGTGGTTATTCACTTTCTTGTTGTTGTGATATTACTAATGTATGAATCTAGGTTCACACGTCTACCTGGTGTGGAGGGAGAGTGCTAAACCCTATGCTATACATACACATCAATAAACTTCCTGTTTATTGATGACTTCTTTTCTCACTTACCCGTTTGCCCTGAACTGTTATCCGCTTTTTTTATCCGCAAGATTTTGAAAATGAACAACAGTGATTAAATTAAAACAAGCACATGCAAAGGATCAAATGATAATAAACACACAACACAAAAGAAGACAAAGACTGAAAGATCTGAGACCAAAACCCCAAATATCAACTGTAGCAACCACAAGACCTGAAACCAGGTCGCACAATGAAATGAAACTTGGCACATAAAACCATAACAATTAGATAAATAATAACTACACAATTCGAGGACTGCTTGAGAGCAATAGTGCAGTGATGCCGTCAGTAAAACATACTCAAGCATCACACTATTACTGAACGTCATACGCAGTCCTTCAATGGATTCAATAAAATGGGGTCAAAATAAGACAAGAGTAGCAGGTGCACAGTGGGAGTGAACACAAATGGAACCAGCTTAGTGAGAACAGGAAACACTCATACTCTCATGCATCTTAACCAGGTTGGTGGCACCGTGTTATCTACGGTGCCATCAACACCGAGGCTTACAGTGCTAAAGTATGACTAATAAACACCAGTTCCACTGAAGGCAGTGATCTGCTGAACAATCTGGCCTCAGAAATGACAGTTACTGCTTAGTTTCACTGGACAAGTACAGTGAGGACTTCCCAGTGAATCCAGCTCTAGATTAAAAACATTAAAGCAAACAAAACCACATGTGTAGTGATTAGGGCATGAAAGTATTGTGCAGAATTGCTCGGTGCACTTACGTGGCACGCATGAACCAAACTTGTCTGGGAATTCGGAGATGAGGTCGTCATTGATCCTGTCCTTCATCGGCCCCAGAATAATAACAGGTCTGGCATAGTTAACTGTGTTTCAGCGGAAAAGAAGAGCACAGTTGTGGTGAGAGAGAAATGGGCAACAAGGCCGCAAATGAAAAACATCTTTCTTGACAACGCTTGTTAACTCGAGCTGTTGTGTAGTGCCAGGGTGTGGTGTTTTGCACTGCAGGTGAGTGAGGGCCATTGCTTACTCTCTTGCCGAACTACAGGCTCATAGGACAGGATCAGGTCCTCTTGGCTCCCTAGAGAGAGAGAGAGAGAACACAAACACACTCAGTGAGCAAAAGCTCTGCTTTCATTACCCCTAGGCTGTGTGTGTGTGTGTGTGTGTGTGTGCTTCATATATTTTAGGCCAAAAACATCCTGAATTATAGGAAAACCAGAGAAGAGCAGGGCTGGCCTGGCTAAGAGTACCAGGGCTTTCTTACAAAAGGTATAATTATAATTTTTTGTAAATGTATATTTTTTCAAAATAGCAAAAAACAGATGTATTTTTGGTTATTGAGATTTGGATTATAGGATTAGATTTTCAGTTATTCTTTTAAGTTTATACACAGGTTGTTGCTCATACTGTACTGTGCAAAAGTCAGAAACCACATCTTGTGTATCTAATTGACAGTCAAAACAGCCATTAAAGGAACGGTGTGTAAAATTTGGAGTGATCTATCAGCAGAAATGGAATACAATACACAATACTATGTTCTCATTAGTGTATAATTGACTGTATAATTATACATAAACCACCAATCATTGTGTTTACATTGGCTTAGAATGAGTACTTCTGATCTACATAGGAGTGGGTCCTCTTCTAGCAGAGGGTGCTATGTAAAGCTGCAGTGTTGCTACAGTACATATAGTACAGATATTCATATATCATTTTAGTTCCTTTCCTATCTCTTGATTCTTATTCTTATTCTTTATTCTATTTATTGTATCTTCTTGTACTTTTCTCTAATGCTTGTTAACAATCTGTGTTCTTGTTACATGTTATACATGTGTCCTCTCACCAAGACAAATTCCTTGTATGTGCGACATACTTGGCTAAATAAAGGTTCTGATTCTGATTCAATGTTCAAACCACACAGTGGCTGTAGAGAGTGCCATTCAAATTTTGCTTTTTGATGTTGAAGTGGCAGCTTGAATTTGGTGGCGCCATAGCACAGACTAGAAAATGTAGACTGTAGAAAGAAGAACTCTTGTGGAAGAGCACATTTATTGGTAGCTCTATGTATATGACTCCAATTACGATACGATCCAGGTATGATTATTACTCTTCATACTTATTAAAACTACACAGCTGAAGTCAAGGCTTACAAGCTGAAGTCAGCTTTGCCATTTAAGGTGGAACAGGACAATTATAATAGGACAACTAGAACAATAAGCTGGTGAAACAATATTTAGGAACTTTTGATTGACTAAATCAGCTTATCGAGGGTAACTAATGATATTAGGATGACATGTGCATGCTAGGTAGGATCGCTTGAAGGGTGAATCACATTTCTATAACTCCAGTGATGATCAACTATTTTGCGTTGTGAGAAGTTTGAGAACCTGAATTGTGATAAATAGAGGGTTGTACTTATTAGTTAGCACAAAAAACACAAGAAAGAGCAAAGGAGAGTAAATCCTCGCCAGCAGAGAAGCCAAAACATGAAGAAGCAAAATGAAATCGGAACAGGCACTGAGGCAACAGCAGGAAACCTGAAACACTGCTTCTTTAAGTGCAAATTTCACTTGATTGACTTAATAGACTTAAAGAAGGGAATTAAAAGTGATTAAAAGTTACAGAGAAAATCCTTAGAGAACTCCTAACAACCATGCAAGACCTTGTAGACCACCAACACCGTCACCATCAGATAAAGAATCCTTAAAGCTTTCAAAAATCAGGCTCCACACTTGCTTTAGATCTTAAAAAAATAAAAATAAAAATAAAAAAAATATCTCAGGCTTCTACTGCGAAAAGACAACTCAACACTATGTGTCCGAGAGGATGTGCAGCTATCAAGACGTTTCTCAGGTTTACCGAGAAAAGGAAATAGATAAAAATAAATTCAGTCAAGTCAAACAAAGAAGCTGCTGGTATTCTCAGAGCTCACATATCAAAATCATCGAATGCATTTCAGATTA
This sequence comes from Semaprochilodus insignis, assembly GCA_034552555.1. NCBI lineage: Eukaryota > Metazoa > Chordata > Actinopteri > Characiformes > Prochilodontidae > Semaprochilodus > Semaprochilodus insignis. Next base: position 1,680,609 of record CM067490.1, read on the forward strand.
TCTGGATCATAAGAAGTTTCCTAGACTGAACATTGCAGGTGTGGAACCAATGGCAAAATCAAGTGTCCTGTTAAGCATGGAAAACACATTGGACACACTAAATAATGAAAAACGTCTGTGTAACTTTCTGCAACTGGAACTGAAATACATGAACAGTCTCTGACCTTTCCACAGTACTCTACATAGAGTACATAAGGGACATACTGTATGAAGCCATGTCCTGACAAGATAGGAAAACAAGTGTGAGTGTAAGTGTATATGTGAAAGGAGTGTGAGCTGATGTGTGAGGAAGCAGCTGTGCCCGCTGTGCTCTTTGTTTGATGTGCACCTTCAGTAGGTGTGTAAATGGGTTACTGAACATAGTAACTTAGTTATGGTGGCCGTAGTCAAAGACACTGTGCAGAAATGTAGCATCAGGATTGGGTTAGCGACCATTGCTCAGATTAGAGAGGGGGACACCGAGCTTTAGTGGAACGCAATGAATAACAGAAGTGTTCGAATATCAGCAATGAAACTGGAGTCTGCTGACGGTGTCGATGCCGATCAGATTTCTTTATCTGATTATGGGGGCACTGGTTCAGAGCGGCACTATTTCAGCAGTCGTCTGAGAGCGCATACCAGAAACTTGCTCGGGGTGGGGCAATGACAGTACTTGAAACTGAGAAATGTAATGCAACAATCAGGTAGTTTAGGAATGAATCTGACTATTTAACTCATGCAGGCATGATTGGGAAACTCTGTGTCAGGTTAACAATGCTTCAAAAATAAGATATTTGCAAGTGAAAGCATCTTAAATGAATTGAATATACCTAAAATTCATCATTATGGGATGGCCATAAAATTAAAACACTATTTAAACTATTTCAAGACATTTTAACTCACATTAGGCAATCTTACTTTAGATGATTATACTTTCTTCATAATAACAGAATTTAGTATAATAACATAATGTCATATAATAAATGCTTAAAATAAATATACATTTCAACAAATAGCTTAACGAATGGAGCTACACAGTTGAGTCACATTATTATGACCAGTAATGAGCTAATATCCAGAGTAACCGCCGTATGTAGCATGGACAGCAGCTAGATGGGCAGGGAGTGGCTTAATAATGTCCTGCTGGAGGATGCGTGGGAGAAGATCCAGAGAGCAAACACGATGATCGAGGTGGTCCTACAGATGCTCCATTGGGTTCAAATGTGGGGAATTAGGGGCCAGGCTAGCTGAAAGCCTTGGTACCTTCCAGTGTTGGACATTTCTAGCTGTGTGACATGTGGCACTGTCTTGCTGGAAGATCCCATCCGCCCCAGGGAAGGCAATCAGCATGTATGGGTGTACGTCATCTGCAAGGATGGATTCATAGCCAAATCGGTTGAGAATGCCTTCCGCATGGATGAGTGAGAATGCCACTAAGCACTAAGCGCTGCTGCCATCAAAAGTAGGAAGTGGTCATAATAATGTGACTCAATTGTGCATATTTTGATAAATGGAGGGATATATGGGGGTTGGGGCAGTCGTGGGCTGGTGGTTAGGGAACCAGAGGGTCGCTGCTTTGATTCCCTGAACCGACAGTAACGACTGCAGGGCTCAAGTGTGCTCACTGCCCCCCTAGTGTGTGTGTTCAGTAGTGTGCGTGTATGTGGGTGTTTCACTTCACAGATGGGTTAAAAGTAGAAGACTAATTTCTCGGTGTGCAAACACCACTGGCAAGAAATGGCCCTAAACTCTCTAATGATTGGCCTCATCTAAACGTGCCATGCTGATGACTGCCAGGCAAATGGCTGGTATGGTGTAGTGAGTCATACTGCTAACACTACTTCCGCTGACTTTTTCTGTGATTAAATTGCAAGTCACTATGAAAAAAACTGCCTTGCAGAATCTGTAGACTTGGGGAGGTGTATCCAAAACTGTCAGGGAAAGACTGCTGACTATCTACGCTGTGCACATGAAACTCTTCTCAGTCAATTAATACAGTGTAAAATGACCATATAACCTGCCTAAGATTTATTTTGGTGTAAAAAAATAATTAAAACAACAAGTAATTTCGGTAAGGTGGGTACTGTTAACATATTGGCTGATCTAAAATCAAATTAAGGAACAACTAGTACAAAACATCTTTAAAAAAAACTAAATTCTAAAGACGAACAGAACGGACCAACTTCGGACTGTACACAGTGTTTCTCCCCCTGCCACAGGAAAGACTTTTTTAGTTCCTGTTGTGATATCTCACAGCTATCGTGGCATTCTCAGACTGTGGCTTATAGCTGGGCCCCTCTGTAACAGACACTACAATCAGCCCAGCACTGACTGACAGAGAGAAACAAACAAGTCAATTTTCAAGAAGATGCTGTCATTCTAGGCCATCCAGCTGAGCGTCACACCAAACGACAACTCTGGGACCGAATATATTAGATATTATCAGAGAGAAGGAGAGAGAGAGAGAGAGAGAGAGAGAGAGAGAGAGAGAGAGAGGGATTACACTGCAGTTATGATGCACTTAGGGAATGGTATTTCTTAGAGCTACAGAATATACAGTAAGTACAGAAGTCACAAACCACCTGTTATTTATTTCATTTCCAGTCGAGTGTCCAGTCATTAAATACAAGTTATTAATTTTTCAGCTATGTAAATTTCACAGGAATTGACATTTAACAACTATATAATATCCACAGATTCAGTACTCAGTGTGCCCACTCTTTGCTTTTAATACAGCTTCTAATCTTTTCAGGAAACTTGATCTCAGTTTTTTCTCAGAGATCTGCAGACACATTTTACTGCACTGCCAAAGTTCAGTCTGTGGGCTACAGTTTCTGCTTCTCACAATCCAAATAATTCCAAACACATTCAGTGATGCTGAGGTCTGGACTCTGAGCTGGCCACTCCATTGTTCCGAGAAATGTTTTTCTTTTCTATCTATTTCTTTTTCTTAGTAGCAGCTTCTTAACAGCTGCAGATCGTTTCTTCTCACAGTGGAAGGGTGGGCAGAAACAGTGTTTTCAGACCTGAAATATCCCATTCTTTTCATCCATTTCTTATATTTTTTCACATCATTTTTATTCTTTTAATCCTTCCATAAACTTCTTTTACTGTAAATCTGCTTTGAGGCAAGTTGTAAAAAACACTATATAAATAAAATTTGATTGATTGATTGAAATACGAGTGGCACTTGAATTTCTCCTCTCTCCCAAACATGAAAGCTTTAGTGACTGTTTATCAGTGTCGCTGGTCTACCAGGTCCTGCACAGTTGTTTTGAGTTTCATTTTCTCTGGACGTTTTTAACTCCAGTTTTGGAAGTTGTTTCTGTTCCTTGCTGTTTCAAATCCTTATACAAGTGGATTAAGTTGAATTGTCCTAAAAATATCTATATCTATATCTATTTTGAAAAATGTATTATTTTCAGTAAAATGTCTCATTTCTATACAGGCAAAATAAATATGAGCTGGCTTTTACTGCTTTGGACAGAAGGTGCTTTGACTCTTAGGCTCTTGTCAGAAATGAGACAGTACTCCACATTAATATCATATCAAATGTATACTTTATGAATGTTAAGTTAAACATTCATGAACAGGTTATGAAGTGTTTATGTAAGATGTCATGAAAGTATTATGTAGACACCCTTCAAGTGTCACCAAGCTTCTTGAAGTCTTTAATCAAGTACTTAACAGACTTTAAATTAAATAATTTAAAATAAAAAAAAAGTGTGACCTTATCACATTCACGGCAATCTATATATCTATAGATGATCCACTGTTGTTTAATAGCAAACAAACAAGAAATGTGATCAATATCCGTATCAGCAGTAAAAAGGTGTTAATTAGTGATTTTGCAATTTGCAGCACTGTATGCTCTTCTTCTTCTTCTTCTTCTTCTTCTTCTTCATTAAATTCCATTTTTTCCCTTTAAGAATGAATGGGGTGCAAAAGTACATGCCCAAAAAACCCAAAACCCATCTCAGGGCAGACTTCCAAGCACAAATTCAATGTTGTTCTGACCCGCACTCGTCTGTTTGTCCTTTTTTTATTTCCATCTCTTGTTTCTCCCATAGAGTACCATTCATGTTTGGCCCCACCCAATCCCTATTGCTTCCTTACGTGAGAGCCTCCAAATTGCATGCACTCACTCAGAGCAGGTCCCCAAACTCTAAGACCCAGCCATACTGACCTGCACTCCTCTGTGTGTCATTTTTTTCATCCCTTGTTCCTCCCTTAGACTCCCATTCATTTTTGCACCCATACAAGCCTTATTGTTTCCTTTACCTGACAACCACCAACCTGCATGTACTCACCCAGGGCCGATCCCCAAGCTCTAATATCCAGCCATATTGACCCCGCACTCCCATTCATTTTCAACAACACTTAGTCACCCTCTTGCAACCACCTAGCAACCTCTCAGTACACACTCTGTATACCTCTTAGCAACACCTTAGCAACCATGTAGCATCAAGCTTCAGCTGCACAATCACTTTGCAGAGAGTGCTTTCCAGGAAAGCACTCTTCTTGTTATTAGTTACAGTTACTAGCCCAGAAATTCCAGATTGTGCATACCTGGTATTTCTAAACATGCCCTCAAAATCCCACCACTTCCTGTCCGCCTGTCTCGCAGCTCGAGGCAAACTAGCCTCAGAGAAAGTTATGATAGATTCTGACAGTCAACTCCCAGAGCTCTCAGAACCCACACACCAAATCATTCAGGCCCTGCTTTTCCTTTCAGTTCCAGCATACAATAAAAGGGCATTCTGCCAGACATGTTTATGAATACAAATATCAAAAGTTTTGGAGGTGACTGTATTTCTAGCTCATAAATGGCATTTAGAGTTATGAGCTATGGTGCAATAATATCTGATTTGAAACGATCCGATTTCACAAAGTTAACAGAGCAACTCATTGCAGCCCTAAGCGTCCTTTTTGGACTCCCTGTGGTTCCAAAATGGTTCGATGGAACACTGATAAGGCTGAAAAGTGCAAGAACGTTTTTAATGGCTCCCCCATCCTGTGCGGGCCAGACATGAAAACTGTACCATTCTATTAATACTCTCCAAATGCACTTAGAGCAGGAAGCAGCACGCTAGCAGAGTTTTAGAGGGTGGGGAAGATAGCTAGAGGCTGGAAAAGCATATGCTTGTCCTTGTTTCAGGTCAAGAGAATTTGGAGGGAACATTATATGATACTGATAATATTGAAATTGCAACTCATTTTCCAAATATTTGCATAGAAAAAGTGTTATGATGTGAAATTCCCCATTCTAGAGAACCTTAATGAGTCAGAATTTATTCACAGTGGTGGTGACAGAAACCAGACGTCAAGGAGATTTGCTGTAAAGACTAGCTCACATAAAGTTATGACAGGAAACGCGCTGTCTGACGCCTGAGACATTACTTTAAGATGATAGTAAGATACTGAAGTTTTAGCCTAAACCATATTTTTGGAAAAGAATGGTGGCGAGGTACATGCAGGCTGTTGAAAGGCAAAATGACACCCAAAGAAAACGTTACATTTTTTTTTACCATTATCAACATTAAATAGAAAAACTCAGTAGACACATGTAGGATCACTGGTCACTTTAGATGATGAATAAAATGGTAATATTTGGGTGTAAGTTTCACTACAGTGCACTATTTCAAATCACAACACTCTGAATGGCTTTGTTTACATCACAGTCAGTTTACATTGTTGGAAAATTGTTGGAATTCCTTTATAACTCTTAGAGGTCCTGAGTATTGCTCTGCTATACACCTGGTTCACAGTCCTCATCAAAAGAATAGTTGCACAAATAGTTACACCCAGAAGGAGTCAACCTACGGGAATGAAACTTGGTGGGTAAGTTTGACATTGTGAGACGTACAAATGATTCAAGTTTTATGCTTGTCCGCGCATATGACGTAAGGAAGGACAGGCCTTATCACTGTACCTGACTGACCCAACAGCCACAATTACAGACATTCAGTGAGCAGTGATTCCCTCCTGAGTCATCCTGTTAGTCCCGGCACCACTGGAAAAAGGTTACATGACGCAGGGCTACATGCACGCAGACCGCAATGACGACTGCTCCTTAACACCATGTCGATGTTGCCAAAGGTGTATTGTGCCAGACTGTCATGGAGTGACGAGTCTTTTGTCTTGGTGGAGACGACCAACAAATCCATGTGTGGAGGCACCGTGGTCAGCACCGAGATGAACGGTTTGTTGTCACACGTCCAGACGGTCTGGTGTCACTCCACCTCCACCTCTACCGCACCATCTGCAGGAGCTGTGTGAGGATATTCAAGCTGCATGGGATGGATTATCACAGGACACCATTAGGAACCTCTACAGCTCCATGCTGAGACGTCTGGCATGTTGTATTAGGAAACACGGTGGCACGTCCACATACTGAGAGACACTACTTCTGTATGTGTAGCTCAATAAATATTGATCATATCAGTCTAAACTGATCATCATTTATTGATCCTGGTCACCTTTATCTTCCTTCCCAACAGCACTGCAATCCCACACCTCCTTCTGGATGCAACAATTCTTTTGATGACGAGTGTATAGGAGATAATTATTTAGATGTAACTGCATAAATACATAATGACATATTGATATCTGACAGTTTACCATTTGTTTAGATGCCAAAAAAAGACAAAATCATGACAAATATGATAACACTATACAACTACCTTCATAAAGCATGCATAAGCATATAATATATTTTAAAAAGCCATACTTTATCATTTATGAGCTAATGTTTAACACAAAACGGTTAATGAAGCAGAAAAAATAAAATAAATAATTTGTACTGACATAGAAGCCTTATTACATTTCAGTCTACCCTTAACATGGGGGTGTGGGGGGCACTTTTCATCATATTTGATGATGGAAAAGTAATTATTACACAAATACCACATGCCATTGTTATCACAGGTTATAACGATGTCTTCTAAAGGGGTGGGGACATTAGGTAGTAACATTAGACAATGTTAGACCTCTCCGAGGACAACTAGCAAGAGTGGAGAAGCAGATTTACAATGGCGCTAGTTTATTGTCATGCACTGACAGCAGAGACGTTCTCAGGGAAGTGAATACACAGGTAAACCTGGGACTGAAAACAACCATTCTTAAGCCCTACACCTCCATGCCAACCATCCCTACAGACTTGCAGGTGTTACTGACGCAACAGAAAGAGACAGAGCTGAACGCAAAAAAGGTGTTCTGGAGGGGAAGTGGGGAAGGAGGTGTCAAAAGCGGGACCATTCCTGCAGAGACTTACTCAGCGTCTTTGTCCCATACCCGTCGTCCCCTATTCCAGAGATGTCCTACACCAGACAGCCGTCCACAGAAATGGAGTGGGGAGGGGGGGTCAAAGAGAGAGAGAGAGAGAGAGAGAGAGAAGTAGAGAGGACAGAAATAGAGAGAAAGAGAGAAGGGGAGAAGAATAGGTGCAGCAGCAAAGTTAGAGGGAGGGCGTAGAACACAGCACACACTGGCATCCCTGGTGTTCCCTATACACTCCTACACCTTTCACCCTACCCAAGGTGTGTGTTGCATGTACGGGTGAGTGCACAGTTACTTACGTTCCGAGTCACTGCCGTCTTGCTCGTCCAGCTCCTTGTTCTTGTAGAAAGGGAACTTTCGTGAAAAGATGAAGTTCTTTCTACGTTTGTCACTGAATGACTGTGTGGGAGAGAGAGCACGGGGCAGACAGGGGGCTCGAGATGCCGTCACACACGCACATGCTGACAAAACAACATTGCTCAGAGAGAGGTGGGAAAGACAGCAGCCATGGCAGAACAGGCAAATACCTGTAGCCTGCTTTGACACCTGTTCCTATTTTGTATGTCCTTAACATGCTTCTGCCACAAATGCCTTCCATCATAGCTACCATAGCGGTCCGATGAGGTTGGAAAGGTGCATTACCTTTATGGATCTCTGGCACTAATCCCATTCAATCTAACGTTATACATTTCAAATGATATTTATTTTGTATGTACAACAAGCTACAGATAGGAAGTACAACCCCAATTCCGAAAAAGTTTAGAACAACACATGCTCCCATCCAAACAACCTCTCTTTTAGGGAAGGCCTTGCATATTTCAGCAAGACAAGGCTAAACCACATACTCCACCCATCACAACAGCATGAGTCCGGGTGCTGAACTGGCCTGCCTGCAGTCCAGACCTTTCACCAACAGACAACATCTGGCGCATCATGAAACGAAAAATCCGGCAAAGAAGACCCAGGACTGTTGAGCAGCTAGAATCCTAAATCTGACCAGAATGGGACAACATTCCTCTCCCAAAACTCTAGCAACTGGTCTCCTCGCTTCCCAGATGTTTACAGACTGTTGTTAGAGGAAGAGGGGATGCTACAAAATATCACATGGTAAAATATCACATCTGATTTGTGTTCTATGTTCTACTGTGCATAAAATATGGGTCTATGAGATTTGCAAATCGCTGCATACGGTTTTTACATAGCGTCCCAACTTTTTTGGAATTGGGGTTGTAGTTTGTTGAGAAATCCATCAAATCGGTGGGGCCAATCATTCTCTGAATGGAGAGTTTTTGAGCCATTTTGTGCCATTTGTGATTTTTACACAGAGGAATTTGTATTCCGCATTTAACCCATCCGTGAAGTGAAACACCCACATATACACACACACACACATTAGTGAATACACACACTAGGGGGCCGCGAGCACACTTGCCCGGAGCGGTGGGCAGCCCTATCCACGGCGCCCGGGGAGCAGCTGGTGGTTAGATGCCTTGCTCAAGGGCACCTCAGTCGTTTCTGTCGGTTCAGGGAATCGAACCGGCAACCCTCCGGTCACAAGGCTGGTTCCGTAACCTCCAGCCCACGACTGCCCCCAACAGTATGGGGGCATATTTGTTGTCATTTGCAATCAGTCTGTCTAGATTTATTTAGCATACCGTGTTAAACTACAAGGTAACAATTCTTCTGTTACCTGCCAGAGTTCTGTAAAGCTTGTTCAACCCTGAAAAGTTAGCCTCTTTCTGAGGGTCCTAATGGACATGGGACATAAAAGCTAAATAAAGTACTGTAGCTTCTCTGTTAGACTGCTTTCGAAATACTTTTCAGTCCCCCGTGTTTTGACCCCCTGTTGGGCTGCTAGTGAGCAATGAGGGATGAAAGTGGAGGAGCAAGAACCCAGACTCACATCGTTCCACAAAGACGGCCATGCCAGGATAAAACAGACAGCACAACAAGCAGCTTTCTTCATATAAACAATAGCAACACAATAAACACTTTTATGAATGCTGACCTGCTCACTCACTTACAAAGACAAAAGCTAGCAACATTTAAACAGCTGATGCTGGTGAACTCTCTACTTAGCCTAACAATTAGACGACCCTAAAGAACTCGATGGCACACAGGAAAAACAACAGCTGTCTATCTTAATCATGAACTTTCACAGGCATACGGAATAAAAAGTGTTCAAAGTTCATCACACTCTGGAAGACATTTGTGGGCGGAACACGGATAGGCAAATTTCTTCTTATCAGGCCTTAATATCAGAGCTTGGGACAGATCTGCCACCTCTTTATTTTCACTGTGCTGTATATAGTTTATTGAATGGAAAGTTGTCACCACCATCACTGCTGTCAACACCACCTCTGCCCCGGCTGACTTCTCAGACAAGTCAAATGGATGGAAATCAAAACAACATGATCAAATGCAAAACACATTTAACGAAGAACAGAAGAGGCCTGAAGCTTGTTTCCAGCCATGCAGCAGTGGGGAAGTAGAGCCATGCTGAGACAGATAGACAGATAACGCACGAGACCAACTCCAAAAAAGAAATCAAGCATGCAGGACACTGAGAGGCTTTGGGGCTCGACACAGCAGCTGGCTGAACCACAGCAAAATAAACTGCACAGCTGATTTGCTGGAATGGGCTGTTGTACAAGTGCAGTGTATGTTTATCTGGTTTATCTGGTGACGTTAAGAAACTGGCAAGCTACAGAAATAAGAATATTTTTAATAATAAAAGTAATGCTCTACTGAAGGGCAGCGTTCCTAAGGTTACATGACACCTATATAAGCTTTTCATGACATAAACCTTTATAATCGTTTATTTTTAGAACCATCAGTTGCCATGAAGGCTACTTTTGTCCATTTTGAAGTAATCCCACCTTAGCAAGTGTTATGACAACATAAATGTATTATATGGCGTTATGTCATTTGTCATGAAAGGCTTGTGTTGGTGTCATATAGCCGTAAGAACACTGCTCTTCAGTAAAGTGTTGCCATAATTGGGAGCAGTATTTAAAGGCTACCTACACAGAGACTTCATAACGCATGTACAAGCACTGAATGAGCACTGTATGTATTTTTGAGGCAATATTTGAATATTTATGAACAGCTTATGTCAGTGGTTCCATGATGACATTGGATGTTCTATGAATTAAGTGGCAACTTGTTGACAGAAGGGACCTTGAACAAGCCCGTGAAAGTGATGGACATGTCTTCCAATTATGACATGGTTATAAAGCATCATTCACAACCATAGGACTTATAAGGCAGAGGTTGACTTAAGAACACCATATATCAGTCTAATGAAAGATTCCGATGCCCTCAAACGTGTCCTTGAGTTGAAGCAGAAGTATCCTGTTCATGTCTACAGGCACACAGGTCTTTGTATCACACAGAAATTGTATTTTTGTACCGTAACTAAGGGTGGCTTGATACCACTTTTTCATATCTGATACCGATACTTATACCACAACCTTGAATATCTGGTGATACCAATCCGATACTGTCTTTTTCCCGCTTCTGGGGAAAACCTGCTAAGCTGGTAATAATACTTTATTCTTGACAATATTGACCCGTCAGCGCCATCAAACATTCTAAATTAGATTTACGATGCATCTTACATTTATGTGATCGTTTAGTCTAATTGATCATATCTAATTATCCTTTTTCTATCCAGTCCAGTGATTTTGGACAGTATTGGACCGATACTGATACTGAATATTGTAGGTGCACACCCATAACTTTAAATCACATAGCAATATACTGTACAAAACTGGTACATGTAATTAGACCTCTGCCTAGTTCACTTGCTTAGGAATGTTGCTTTATAACAAAGTTATAAATGGAAAAAAATGTCAAATGTCAATTTAAGTTCCTCTCTGTCAATACTATGTCACTTACTTCATAAAACATCTTATGCTTTATTGCAATTACAGACATAAGCTGTTCATAAATATTCAATTAATGATTCAATGTGTAGGCATATGTTATGCAGTTCCTATAATAGTAGCCTCCAATAAGGTTACAATAGAGAATAAACAAGGAGTGTCTGGCTGATCTGGGAGGTTATATGTGATGCTTCATCCTGCAGTATTGTATATAACACTATGTACAGTATTATCTGAAATACATGTGTACATGCACATCCTCATCTACTTAAGCATGTTTAAAATGGCCAGATGAAGATTACGCTTGGCTATATACAAATCCGACGGTATTTATATACTGAATATATACCTATATACCGAATCCTGATGGTAGTAAACCTACACATACACATCCACTTTCAGAGCCTTTACAGCAACTATGCTTTTAAACATGTTTTCAAACAGTGACAATCCTACAGTCTACAATTAAGCATGTAGATCAGTTTCCAGCTGGCACTTCAGACTATTAATCCCCTGAAATGATTGCTCAGTGCCAATTTTACAAGCTCTGCCTACACCAGCACCACTACTGCTGCCAGTGAAAAGGCAACAGAGGCAGCTTAAGAAACCAAGAGAGAGATGGTGGGGCCTGGCTAAGTTGTTGCTATGGATACTTTTAATATAACACAGAGAGGGTCTAAAATCTGGCTGCAAATCTATTCCGCATGTGATCAGCTCTGAGGCCTTGATTACAACCCAGCACCCATGACCAGTGCTACACTTAGCTAATTCAAGTAATGACGCAAATATGCAAAATTGCATTATTTCAGGGATTCTCGTAAGCATAACGAGAGAAATAATTTCAGGACTGATATTACAGTGCGTGCGTACGCTCGCTGTGCTGCCGGAAGTATAGAGTGGGCTGTAAATCTTGAGCAGAGAACGGGTGCATGTGTGCTTGAGCGACTGACCCGCCATCAGTTAAACTCAAGAGTGGAAAAGTAAATGTGAGATGGCGGAGGAGAACTGATCTTAAACCAGATAGACTGGACAGAGCAGAAAGAGTGAATCTAAAGTGACATGTCAAATTGGAGACCTTTCAGAGGGCTGCTTTCTCGTAGTCTGTTCTTAATTCTTAACTGCCGCTGGTGAGTAAAGTTTGTAAAGTGGAACAGTGGCGTATTGGCACTGATAAAGCTTTCCCTCCTTAAACAGGACAGATAGATTAACAGGTAAGTAGCAGTGTTCAGTACTCACCCCTTTGGAGTCAATACTGCCAGGCTTTGCATTGAACTTAACAGTCTTCAGCCGGGCTCGCTCTTTCCTCTCCACCCTGCAACAGGGAGAAAGTGAGAAAGAGAGAGAGAGAGAGAGAGAGAGAGAGAGAGAGAGAGAGAAATTGAGAGAGAGAGAGAGAGAGAGAGAGTGTTATGGGGAGGCTATGACATGACTCAAGCTCACACAAGCAGTTCCATCATAATATATAATATATAATACCTAGTACTGCATGTAGGATATATGACTATATATATATATATTACTATAGAATTTTATTAAATGTATTAAATCATAATGTATCAGACAGCACAATATGGCATATGCACTGCTTAGCCAGAACATTAAAACCACCCTCCTTTCAACCTGTTCTCTAAATGTCAGGGCCCTCACAGGGCCACCACAGAGCAGGCACTGTGTGGGTGGTTGATCATCCTTAGCACTGCTCAGGTGTAAGTGGATCAGACACAGCAGTGCTGCTGGAGCTTTGAAACCCCTCAGTGTCACTGCTGGACTGAGAATCTGCTGTGTCTGATCTACACAAACCAGAGCAACGCACACTAACACTCCACCACTACATTAGCGTCACTGTAGTGCTGAGAATGATCCACCACCCACATAATACCTGCTCTGTGGTGGTCCTGTGGGGGTCCCAGTCACTGACAAACAGGGTGAATCGGGGCTAGCAAAGTATACAGAGAAACAGATGGACTACAGTCTGTAATTGTAAAACTATAAAAAAGCACCTATATGGTAAGTGGAGCTGATAAAATGGGCAATGAGTGTAGATACAAGGAGGTGTATCTATTAAAGTGGCCGGGCCGTGAATAATACACTCATCGTCATAAGAAATAGTAAATGAATCATAATAGCAAATGACAGAAATGAAACTTAATGAATAGGTTGGACATTGCGAAACAATGTAAATGATTCAAGTTTCATGCTCGGCTGCGCATGTGATGTAAACAAGGATGGGCCTTATCGTTATACGTGACTGACTATATAAGTTTCAGAAGGCATGTCATGGTGTAGGGTGCAATTTCGTACAGGCGTGTGGATTATTGCTGGACACCATTAGGAACCTCTACAACTCAGAGACGTCTGGCATATTTTGTTACCAAGCATCACTTGGTAATCTTCAGCTACCTTCGGAATACCATTGCAATCCGACCTTTCCTTCCGGGAACTATTCTTTTGTTGATGAATGTGCACAGAAATAACAAATCACATAAAACAATTATGAGTAAAAAGTTCTTCTTGTCATCGCGCATACCTCCTCTTGCTGGGGATGACGCCCATCTCCTCGCTGTCTCCGTCTGGAGTGACTCTCCGTGCCTGCCACCACTCATCATCAGAGGCGTTAATGACATGGAGGATGTCTCCATAGCGGAAACTGAGACCCTGACTGGGCAAGCCACTGTCCTTCGAGCGCTCATAGTCAAACAGAGCCCTGTAGAGAGACACACACACACACATACACCCACACACACACAGATAGTTAATCCCACCTTCCTAGTCTTCCTAGTCTGTCGCTATGACAACTCAAACTGGGAGTAATGGCTGAATGTGTCTAAAAGCACCCTGGCTGATACCTGCCAGGAGAGACAGCAGGCCACACACATACACTTAAGTGCATATAGCTGCTGTCAAAAGCATGTACAACCTTTTCTTATTTATTTGGTTTTCTATATTTGAGCACAACAGCTGCCACTTACACTGTATGAACACTTCATGATGAATGGACCAACAGACAGAGCTGAAAATAACACTGAATCTCTTTACATTAACTTACAATAAAAGATTGCCCCTCTTTCTCCTGTAAAGTCACCACTTTGGAGGGGCAAGGTCGACTTGCGATTGGCAAAAACGACAATTTCCATCACACTCTGAACCTTCTAGCAGCTGTGTCTGATTTCCTGCTGTGAGAGGCTTATAAAGAGGTCTCGCCTGTGGTGGTCTGTCTCCCTCTCTCTCTGATCTCGACTGTCTCTCTGTTCTGACAGAGGAAGGAACCAGCACAAGGAGCTCAACGCTACAGTCAAATCTCCACACCCACTGCCATTAGCAGAATATTACCATCCCCGACACAGCTATTAAACATTTCAACAAATTAGGACACCCCAGATCCAAACCCATCATCAGCACGTCACACGAGACAATACATCTGAAAACATAAGAATGCGGATTATTAAGGAAACACATTAATTACAGCGTAACAGTATGCTTATGTGGATAAAAACATTTGGATGAAACTGCTGTTACCAGATGGCATTCAAAAAACAAAGAGGCAAAAAAGCAGCCATTGCGACCTTGCAATCTGTCCTCTAGAGAACACCGTGGAACAAAGCTGAACATCCGTGGACTTTTATACAGTCATATCAGAATATTATGACCACCCCTGGTTTGGAATGAACTCGACCTGGGACATCACAAATGATACCTTGTGGGTAGCAAGGACGGGCCTTATCGCTGTACCTGACTGACCCAACAGCCAAGATTGCGGACATTCAGTGAACAGAGATCCCCTCCATAAGTCATACTGTGTCAGTGCCAGCACCATTGGCAGACAGATGCACGATGCAGGACTGCTCAGAAACCAGTCATCATGGGATGTTCTAGAGCCACCATAGTGAAGGTGTATCGAGAATGGCCTCTCGCACATTGAGTGCCCCCCCTCAACGACATGACATTGGTGCCCCATGGGTCATTGTTGCCAGAGGGGAACGACGGGTGGTACAGAGCAATCGATGGCCCACAGTGGACTAGTTAACCTCTATAACAAACACAGGAGCACTGAGGAAAGTGTTGGAGTGTCAGATTCACCGTGCTGACCCACAACCACACGGTCTAAGGGACCTCAGTGCACTGCTGCGGTTGGAATGGAAACGAGTGCCTCCAGATTACCTCCATCGCCTAATACAGTCTATGCCATGATGTCTGGCTAGTGTCAAGGGTGCTTATTCCCACTATTAGAACTAGGTAGGTGGTCATAATATTCTGCTATGACTCTGTATTTAGGTTGTTGCACATACTACCACTTTTAACAGGAAAACACATACACACTGGCTCAGAAAATTAGACAACATCCATTAGTGTCCCCTGTCACCTTCTGTAACGTGGAACATCGAATATCATTGTACGCCGATGATATCCTTCTCTACATAGGTAACGCAGGTCTCTCATTGCCACATTTGCTTTCTACTTTTGATTTGCTCAGCTCGTTATCCGGATGTAAAATTAATTGGACTAAGTTATGACTGATGCATTTAAATTCAATTGCATCTCAAGTTGCCCTGCCCTCTTATATACCAATAGTTTAGAGCTTCAGGTATCTCGGCGTTGATATCTTTACTTCTACCCCTTCTATTGCAACATGAAATTTTCAAGGTATTTATAGCCATGTTGAGAAAGATCTCGAGCGTTCTCCAATCTTCCAAATTCACTACAAGCTCGTGTATCGATAATTAAAATGGACATACTCCCCCGTGTTAATTTTTTCTCTTCCATGATCCCCCTTGCTCCTCCAAGGGGCTGCTGGGAAAAACTTCACATACTAATTTCCAAATTCATATGGAAAGGAAAGAGGCCTCACTTAAAACTTACAACTCTCCAGCGAGACAAGACACAGGGAGGGCTGGCCAACTTTTAAGATGTACTTCTGGTCTTTTGTGTTATATCCTCTCTCTACATGGTTCAACCCTAACTCCTCTGTCTCTTGGAGACCAATTCAGGAGAACCTTTCCCTGCCTCATAGGCTGCAGGACTTAGTACACTCCAACATACCATTAAAAAAGTCAAATCACGTATAGGCCCTATAATCTCATGTCTGCTCACAACCTGCCGCACTGTAATGAAACACGTGCAAGTAGATCTTAAATGGCACAACCAGTCACCAATATTCAATCATTTTTCACTCCTTACTGGTAGTATACCTTCCTCTTTCCCACAGTGGAGGAGTAGGGGAGTTAATGTTTTAGAAGATTGGTTTGATGAGAGTGGTTTATGAGCCTTTAACGATTTACAAGCTGAATATGGCTTACCTGGGTCATCTTTTTTTTTATAATTGCAGTTGAGATCTGCCATGCGGGCATATGGTGTTCCATGGGGAACAGTGCTCCCTACACACCCTTTGTATAAATGATTGGCCCCAGTAGGACCCAGCAGAGGGATAGCATCTAAACTATACAAATATATCTCTGAACCTTATAGACCATTACCGGTAAAAGCTACGTGGCGTAGGGATCTATCTGCTGTAAGTGATGATGGGATTTGTTGGAGCACGGTGTGGGAAAATGTATATAGTACATCCAAAAATCCTGATCATCAATTAACACATTACAAATTTGTTCATAGGATGTAAATGACCCCTAGAAGGCATCACTCTATGAAGATCATTACATCCCCTAACTGTGACTTATGTCCACTCAGTGCTCTAGGGTCATTTATGCATATGTATTGGGATTGCCCTGATGTTGTCAGTTTCTGGAAGCAGCTATCTCTAACCTTAAGTGACATACTTGAAGTTAGTATCCCGCTTTCACCAACCCTGCTTCTACTTAATGACGACTCCTGTTTAGATTTGTCTCTGCAACAGAGACGTATTTTGTGGGCTGGTCTCACCGCTGCAAAGAGAGCGTTGGCCTTGAGGTGGCATCCACCACATTCTTTGGCTTGGCGGCGGTGGGCCAACTCTTTTCTCGAAATCGTCCTGATGGAGGGGTGTGTAGGCTGAATGAATGCAGCTAGCTTTAAGACTCTTCAGGCATGGGATTTGGCAAACAAGCTAGTTAAAGAGAAGGTGCAGTTTGTTCGACTGTAACCCCTTTTTATTATTATTGGAGAGAGATCCAGGTTAGGGGTGGTATGTGTCGCCATGGGGAAGGTCACAAGGGAGTACTGTTTTTGCTTGCTTGTGTTTTTGTTTGTTGTTTTCTTTTGTTTGTGATCACATAAGTTAATTCTATATATATGTTACATTCTTATATATGGGAGGGGGGTCAAAAGAAGGAAAATGTATGTGTACAGTGTTGTTTTTCTGTACTTTTTTCAATAAAAATTGATCACAAAATGGAAAACACATACACAGAAATATATTTCACATTTTACTATAAATAGCAAATTGATAATAAGTCTGTTATTTTGCTATGACCAAAGTGAACATGCAGTTCCCACTACTCCGGGAGCAGGTTTTAAGGAGTTAAAGGAGACAAAGCCAAAGTCTGATGGAGACATTTAGTATGACAAGGTCAAGTAAACAGCAAAGCCGACTTTGATTCCTGATAGGTCTGGACGTCTTAAGAAACAAAGCTCCAGCCTTCAGTTTGGTCCAGGATGTATGATCCAGACCTGTTTTCTTGCTTTTCTCATTCTGGTGCTGGTGAGTCATGGAGCTGTTACTATGCTAGTTCTGCGCTCTCATTCAGACAGATTTAGAGCAGGAGAACCTGGAGAAGCAGAATAACCAATAACGTCTGAGGCAGAATTATCAACTACATACAGGATATGAATCATACAGAATCGGTCTGCTCGTCTGCTCTGAATAGAAGCTGAACGTGCAAAGGCCAAAACCAAAACCCCGACGCTGTTACTATTTTTGAAGCTGTTGTGTATGCATCAGGTGTCAGACGCTCCCAATTACAGCTTAACACATATGGTCCCTGTGACATTTATCAGGTCAATTTTCAGACTTTTAGAAACTAATTCATCCTTTCAGCCTATCCCAGCACGCATTGGGCGGAAGGCAGGAAACATCCTGGACAGGCCCAGGACCCAGGACATATGGACATACACATTCACATACTTCTGCTACTGCAGTGGCAAATGCTATACAAATGCTGATACATAACTGAAGTATAAAACGTGTGTTATGCTGAACAACAGCAGTGAAGTTTTAACACCAATGACTGCAACACCACTGAGCAGTGGTGGACAAAACACAAAAACCATGTACCTGAGTTAAGGTAGAGATACCCAAGGTAAAATATTCCTCCAGTGTCAGTGTCAGTTCCTCCCTTTAGACCTCCATTGGAGTAACAGTACTAAAGTATTTCCCTCCAAATGTACTTAAGTATGGAGAGTAACAGGAGCATGATTTATTATGGCTCTAATGTCCTATTATCATTTCTGGAACAAGACTCTTAATCAGCTCAGTGTAGGTGAGGAGACTCGAGTGTCTCTCAGTCCACCAGTCTTTAATAGAAGATCATTAATTAGTCTGACACTGACGTCTATTACAATCATCATCAGCACAGAACACTGAAGGAGAACAGGTTCCATTAGCTAGAACCAAGCTCTGTCCAACAAGTCAAAACAAGCTCAAAACGAAGTGACCACTGGGTCCTGATCGGTGGATTTGCTTTGCACTTCTTTGTTTGACATGTTTTGTTTTTATGCACACATGAGCCAAAAGGAAGGACAGATTTGGCCATAATGTAGTGGAGTTACAGTCAGATACTAGACTTGTAGTGGAGTTAAAGTAAAAACACCCCCAGAATGGACATACTTCAGTGCAGATACACGGAAAAACTGTCCACCACTGTCCACCACTGTCCGCCACTGTCCACCACTGCCACTGACACATTTATTAAAATATGAGCTTTTCTACAAACCCAGTTATTGAGGCGGCTGTTTTTAATATGTTTATGTGTTCTGCTGGCTAGTTTATAGCTTTTTATAGGATTTTGGCATCAGTCGTTCACCATTCTAATCAAGCATATCTGGCTGTGTGTGGGCAGACATGGTGACAGGCGATGTAAGTCATGTTTGCTGTGATTGGCAGTTTCTTTCTGAATAGTACCGAAGTGACAGATTAGTGCAGCAGTGTGGGTTTTAGAGAGTAACACAGATGTAATGAGTAGTGAGATTACTTTTTCCAAGAAGCAATGAGTAAAAAAAAAGAAAAGAACAGAGCTAATTAGTCATTTGTAATCATAACTATCTTGAGTATGTGCTTTTTGTTTCCAAAACAGTTCGGTTGGTATGAGCTGTGTTTGACTACTGTCTGTTTTTTGTTTTGATTTTCTGAATTTGCCCTAAATGCTCATTTGACGTTCTACCTGGTACTTAATTGCTGTATTCTGGTACCGACCCTGGACTGTATTTTGGCTCTGTTTTTGGATTCCCCCTTTTGTATTAAAGCTTCAAACTTAGTTTTATCACCTACTAAGTGTCCTAGCCTATTGCATTTTGTCACGCCTGCTGGCTCTCTTCTCACCCCCGATCTCCCGGACTCCATTTCCCATAACCCGATGACGTCACTTTCACATGTCCGCCATCTCCCAATCCCGTTCTGCTTTCTAGATCTGAGTCTCCCGAATACTGAGCCCACCTGTTGTTAATTTAGTCTGTTTGTATATATACTCCTCTCTCACATGGCTCATGGTGAAGTATTGCCACTCTGTGTGTACCGAGCGGGTCTCTCTGCTAGTACTCTTGTTTGCTACTCTGATTCTGACTTCATTCTGATTCTCTGATTTACTCTTTTGTCTTTGCCCTTTTGGTACTTTTGCTGTTCTGATTGTTTGCCTGGTTTTGACGTCCACTTGTTTCTTGACTCTGACTCTGCCTTGCCCTTCTGTTATGTCCGCCTTGCTCTTGTTGCTGCTGTGTTCGATTACAAACCTGTTAAATAAACCCCGCCTTGATTTTAGCTCAGCGCTCATCACAATCTGTTTGTCCATCAACACACATTTACAGTACGCTTGGCCTAACTACACCCCTCCATTGTGGCGAAATCCCTGTAACATGCAGCCTTCTGTGGATTATAGATTATTGCTTTTTTATCTGGTGGAAGTTTAAATACACCAGTAAAACCTAAGCAATGTAGCAGTAGAAAGTAGCAATGTAGAATTTCCTGCTTAGGTCTGGACCAGGGGGACCAATACTACACGTGTAAACATACCTATTAATGCCTTGTCATGCAATTTCTATCATTATGACAAGTATGGCTGCAAACCGCTTTCTATTAGGGGGTTTAATCAACGGAAACAAAGCTGTGGCTCTCTCATGACTTCAGGAAATCATATAATCAATAGTAATTTTTGGTTGCACTGAAGATTAATATCCCTTGACTGTAAAATTTCCCTGCCGTCTTGTTTCTGAGTGATCAATATCAGGCCTTACAGCACAAAAGTCATCAACACGTCTGTGAATGTGCAACAGACCCCATCCGCATAGAACAAGAATCCCCCTGATAAGTCAATACTGCACATGCAGCGCATACACGAAGATGGCTTCTTCACTTCAATCTATGAGAATGGTATTAAGATCTGTCCTGTTGGATCTTCAGGCTCTTTCTGTTTCTAGTACATGCTGTTAACTCCCCTGACAAATCATGTTGCTGAGTGCAGTAGGTCTCAGGGATGTAGAATGCTTAAAGCCTGCTAATACCACATCATCATCATGATTGAAGAGTGCAGAGAGTTTGCAAAGTTAAGGCTGGACATAAATTAATCTCAGGCCTCACCTATGGCTTCATTCACATACACAGGCACACTCATGCACACAGACGTTCAGGAACTATGCTCACTCCCGCCGCCTTACCAAGACGAGGGTTGGCATAGCAACCAGAAGGCGGCTACAGCATGGGTGAACTGTTAGTTTAAGTGAATCGGTGTCACCATGTTGCCAAAATCTGCTTTTTTCTGTGTTGCCAGATTCTCAGCCCACCATGGTGAACGTGATGCCAGATATGCTTGTCTGACTGAAACACAGTACAGGAGCCAGGAGCACCAAAAGAGTGCCAATCTTATTTATTTACAGTTTGATATAGTACGTAAACACTGATACAGTAAGTGAACATCGTTTAGTTTCAAGAAATAGGGAAATTCATTCATAATTCATTGACATATGACCACTTATTCAGTCCACAGCAGAATAGAGGTGTGCATCTACTTATATATGTACACTTCATTAGGTACACCTCCTTGTGTCTACAGTCATTGTCCATTTGATCAGCTCCACTTACCATATAGGTAAGTGGTCCATCTGATTTACTGAATATTTTCACCTTCCACCATGTTCTTCAGTGGTCAAGGCTCCTACAGGACCACCACAGAGCAGGTATTATGTGGGTGGTGGGTTATTCTCAACACTGCAGTGACATTAACATGGTGGTGATGGTGTGTTAGTGTGCGACAGCAGTGTCATTGCAAAGTTTGCAGCAAAACACATGGACTACAACCTGTAACCGCATATGTATTTTAAATGGAGCTGATAAACTGGACAATGAATGCAGATACAAGGAGGTGTACCTAATGAAGTGGCTGGTGGGTGTATATCAATCAACAATAATAACCGGTTTGATTACAAGGGATAATGACAGGTCATGTTAAAATTAGGGCTGCCCTCTAGAAGTCGACGAGTCAGTCGGAGACCCTTTGAGTCGACCGAGAACCTTCAAATCGACTGACAACAGTAACGAGTTTTTTTTTTTTAAAGGGGAATAATAAATACATATTTAAGTTCTAACTGGTCTATGACGCATGCTTGCTAAAAAATTAAACCCACGTGACAACGTGCGCTGGCGGTTCACCGTTGAAAGGAGCTAAAGCTGTGAGGCTGAGAAACACGGGTGGAACGATGTCTCAGAAAAAGTCTGGAGGAGCTTTTGAAGAAGAGAATCCGAACAGATTAAAGCTAATTCTGCTCGTCATTTAGTCAGCCATCCAACACTGCTTCAAACCAGTGAGCTGACTTTCGTTTTAGACATAATGGCTGTTTGTGGTGAAGGAAAAATGGACCGAAGACGTTTGTTTTATTATAATTCCATTATTTTAGAACCTAAATTACAGATATTTTTATTTATTCGTTTACAGCTAAGATTATTTTTATTTAAAGATAAGTACAGTCACTTAATATGCCTGCCGATAAACGAGGAATAATTATTTCAGCGCAGGTGATATAATAATTAAACGGTTTCAGGTCTACCGTTCTCCTTTTCATCTAAAAATAATTTAAATATTGACTAATTTGGTTTTATTTAGGAGTTCATTATTTATGAGAGATGAAAGACGAAGGGTCATCCTACTGAAGAAGCTGTTAAAAGTGAAATTATAAAGACAGGCTAGAAGCGCTAATTTTTAGCATAAATACGTGCTCGCTGCCCGACGCTATATTCTGTAATTAAATCAGGCTCCAGATCGTTCATCATATGCCACGTCTCTTTTAGTTCAGTAATATGATCCTGTGACTCTGCTGACTTTCTAAATGAGGACATCAGATCTGAAACGTATGTAGATTGATTTACTGATTACTAGATAATGTATATGGAGAAAACACATGAACGAATAGTCGAATCGTCGGCCAGGACGGGCGAATCCGATTCGACTGACAAAATTCTGAGTCGGGTACAGACCTACTTAAAATTACTGCTTTGATACTTAAAACCACATAAATGCCATAAGAGGAACCTCAAGGAAAAAAAATAAGATATGGGCCCTTTAAACCTATGGAGCGAAGCATCGCGCTGGTGATATCTTCTGCGGATTTGTCAGTTCCTCCTTAAATTTAAATCTGCTGCTGGTGCATGCATATCCACTTTTGCCACAGTGAACTGTATCTGCAAGTACAACTCTTGCTATGTGTGTGATACTGTGTTTTATATCACTGCATTAAAAGATGCACAAGCTTTCAGATCAGTAATAGCTCATAACTGTTTTGTTTAATCTGAGTAGCGATAAAATGTGTGACATATGATCCTATTGCAACTGTTTGCAAGTGTTAGTTTTGAATCATCCGTCATTTTAAATGCATTCCAATGGCAGCGCTGGGAAATCATGTGATTAACTAGATTAGATGAAGAGCAGGGTAAAGGGCAGAAACAGATACTTTTCTAGAAGCTTTGGGGTATTACGCTGCATTTGCAATGTATTTAAAGCATTTAATCATTTAATGTCTCCAAGAAACTAAATTAAAAAGCTGAGAGATGAACTCTAAAAAGGCATGCACTTGTGAATGAATAGTACTAAAGCATCTTTGGTGTGCTCATGTCAGTGAATTATGATTCAACCAGTAAAACTAGGAAAATTCTGAAACGAGATGCAAGAACAACAGACGGGAAGTCTATCTGGGTGAAGAGGAATGGTGTTAAGCAGTCACAGGAAAATGTTGTGAAGGCTCAATAATTCTCTTGCTTTACTTTTTATACAAGGCTCCAGTGAACTGTGTACTACCTTCAGTAACCTTTAACAGCCATAAGAAGCTTGTCTTTAAATATTTGGTGCCAAGGGCTTGGAGTGATTTGTTATTGAACTTTGCTCAAGCTTGTTTCACATAGTTCATGATGAAGTTAGTCTTGGTAAACCACTGGGTTAAATGTTCTAGTGGTCAGTTTTCTGGTCAGCTTGTAGTTGTGAAACAAAGCAACTTGAACAAATAGCCAGAGTTAGTGTTAATGTGAATCTAAAGATTACCTTCACAGCAAACAGCACAACAGGACCCAAAGCCAAACCCAGTGATAGTTAACAAACTAAGGATGATAGTTGTTGGTGCAGCAGGTCATGGACGAGCCTTATCGCTGTACCTGACTGACCCAACAGCCACGATTACAGACATTCAGTGAGCAGTGATGCCTCCATGACTCATCCTGTTAGTGGACGACCCACGAATCCATGTGTTGAGGAACTGTGATCAGCGCAAAGTATGGTGTGTTCTCATGCGTCACATGTTCAGAAGGCCTGGTGTCACTCCACCTCCACCTCTACCGCAAAACCTGCAGTGACTGTGTGAGAATATTCAAGCTGCATGGGATGGATTATCACAGGGCACCATTAGGAACCTCTACAACTCCATGCCGAGACGTCTGGCGTGTTAGCCAACATGGCAGATTAATGCCATACTGAGAGGCACTACTTCTGTATGTGTAGCTCAATAAATATTGATCATATCAGTCTAAATTGATCATCATTTATTGCTCCCGGGAACCTTTATCTTCCTTCCCAACAGCACTGCAATCTGATACTTCCTCCTGGGTGCGACACACACATATATATATATATATACAGTATATAAGATATAAGCCAGCACAATCTCCTGTTCTTCTTAGTCAGAGCAGAGCAGACCATGGCAGATTTGTCATTGCTGACAGCTGCTGAAGCACTGGCTTAGCCGCAACATTACACACAGCCTCCAATGCAGCTCTGTCTGCCTATCTCACAGAAGCAGGCAGGGTGGCGCTTTACTGCTGTTTCTATGGTAATGTGGAAATGCTCAGGCACAAGCTGCTATTAAGGATGTTTTGAAATGATAAACAGAGTGCATTAGCAATGAAGCATGTTAGCATACACACAGAAATCAGAGCAACAGTCTAATCCAACAACATGCTTGTGTCTCTGGGAACATCATGTGCCAACTGGAATACCTTATTGTGTATGTATGTATGTATGTATGTACATGTGGGACAGATAAAGAGCAGGACAGAGGAACATCATGGATGCATTAACTTTTAAATTGAAATCCCTCGGTGAGCCACAAGACGACCGAGTAAACCATTTGAGGTGCTTTATATTCATCGACTCTGGAGCTTCCAATTGGAAACAGAATGTGCGTTTGTGTGTGTCTGCATGTATTTATATATTTGTGGGAAACACTATGTCTGCACACTCACTACGCCTCTCATGCTCACAATTTGAGACAGATACAGGTTCTCCGGTTCTTTTGCTGGTCTTCACAGATTTGCAGGGCTGGGCGATAAAATAATTATCATGATATAACTTTCTTTGATAGAAATGCAGCACATGTTCAATATAAAACACCATTCTCAGACCCCGGTGGGATTTTCCACTGCAAGAAAAGTGCCACTATTCTGTTGTCGCCCACAAGAGGGCGCAATTCTGATTCATTGAAAGAGCACCGACTAAAAAGTCTAATATATTTTGATGGGGGTCGAGTGGACTGACCTCTGTTTGAGTGGAGGGATTGTCAATCCGTTCTCCAGCAGCCTAATGTGAGTGACAAGATAAGTGGACAACTCACTTTTATCCTAACAAGCTTTAGCAGCATTAAATCACTTCTGCTCCACACAGCTACAGCGGGAAGTGCTCCTTGTGTTAGAGCACTTAGTTTAGTCATATGTTAGTGTTAGTGTATTCCCAAACCACAGAAGTCAAAGGAAGAAGTGGGGTCATGTTAGTTTCAGCACTGATTTAAACAAAAGGATGCTGTATGTATGGACTGGCAGAGTGGGAGAAAGCTAGCTAGCTTCCCCAGCTAGCTGTTTTTAGCAGTTAGCTAACATGAAGCAGCATCATTGCACAGACAGCATGAGTGAAATGATGTTACTGTAGTGAACTAAAGCGATAAACCCAGACAAACAAGCACTGATTTCAGTTTAAACATGCCTGAAAGTAGGATGTTGTATGCCTGGTCCAGTATGGAGAATCACACTGTAGTTAATGACCTGTGGACATTTACACAGCCAGCATCGGATATATTGCAGTTTGTTCACCCTCAAATTACTAGCGCAGAATAGAGAAATCCAAATGTCTGCTAGCTTCTGTTTGGATACTGTAATATGCTGTGACATGGATGTGTTAGGGGTGACTGGAGTTTGGCGTGTGATGCATCACTGATGTCCTGAGACAGCTATTGTTAGCTTTTTGTACTGAAGCTGATGTTGCAGATAAACTATACAGTTTAGCATCTTTAACTAGACAGCCAATCACTCAATACCAAATCCAGCAGCTCACTATCCAGTAGCTCACTATCCAGTAGCTCACTATCCAGCAGCTAACTATCCAGTAACTCACTATCCAGTAGCTCACTATCCAGTAGCTCACTATCCAGCAGCTAACTATCCAGTAGCTCACTATCCAGTAGCTCACTATCCAGCAGCTCACTATCCAGTAGCTCAATATCCAGTAGCTCACGATCCAGCAGCTCACTATCCAGTAACTCACTATCCAGTAGCTCACTATCCAGCAGCTCACTATCCAGTAGCTCACTATCCAGCAGCTCGATATCCAGTAGCTCACTATCCAGTAGCTCACTATCCAGCAGCTCACTATCCAGTAGCTCAATATATAGTAGCTCACTATCCAGAATCTCAATATCCAGTAGCTCACTATCCAGTAGCTCACTATCCAGTAGCTCACTATCCACCAGCTCAATATCCAGTAGCTCACTATCCAGTAGCACACTATCCAGCAGCTCACTATCCAGTAGCTCAATATATAGTAGCTCACTATCCAGAATCTCAATATCCAGTAGCTCACTATCCAGCAGCTCACTATCCAGCAGCTCACTATCCAGTAGCTCAATATATAGTAGCTCACTATCCAGAATCTCAATATCCAGTAGCTCACTATCCAGAATCTCACTATCCAGCAGCTCACTATCCAGCAGCTCACTATCCAGTAGCTCACTATCCAGCAGCTCAATATCCAGTATCCTCACTATTCCAAGACAAGTTTGTGAAATGTTCTGCTGTTTGGCAAGTATTTCTCATGTTATGACAATAAAGAATAGTTTAAGGCCACAGTTACTCAGGAGCAATAATCATATTTATATATATCGTAATCATCACTGTTATCGACTGATATTACATTTTTGTCCATATCAGCCAGTCCTAGATTAAACCCCAAAAAGTTGCTTTGCTGTCATTCAGTTATACTATTCTAACGTAACTACTCAATAACATATGTAATTACATAGTAAGTAACAGCTAATTATATTCATATTCAATTCACATGCTCTATCGCACAAACCTTTTGGTTTGTTTCAATGTCAGAAAATGATGGTGAATTCTAAAGGTTATGGATCGGTCCAGAGCAAGGATTATGATTAAGTTTAGGGTTAAAGCTGGATTTCAGAGAATGACTGGTGGCCTAACTGGTAGCAGCAGCAGGACTGCTGTTAAAATGGTGACATATGGCTAGTTTTCTAGTGAACCAAAACACATAGACCTCTGAGCTCACAATGGAAAACAACAGCAACAAAAACACAAAAGCAAACTTTTATATGCTATTGACTTCTAACATTCCTGTCTTCAGTGTTCAGTAGATACACTGTTTATCTAATGCTCCACAGCTTTCAAGCATATAACAAGTCCGTATGCTTTCAATGTCTGAATCCATGTAACGGTCCTCCCCCCGTCCATCTCCAAAATACTGACAGCATCGCCGCTAATTCAGCACTCTGTAAATACATCTCATACCAGTGTGATAACATGTGCCTACACATTTAGTATGACCAACAGAATGTGCCATTATTTAGCAAGTGCCTTTTCATTTGTGTTTTTCTTTTTTTATTCAGATATTAATACTGACGATATTAAAAGTGGGTGGGCCTGAGCCCACTGGGCGCCAATCATAGTCCTGCCACAGCATCTAACTGAGGAAGCCACCCTAGATCCGGATGTGGAGGTAGAGCTGCGAGTCAAACTGCCTTCTCTGCGGCTGTAAGGTGATCTATAGCCTTGTTCTGCTATCAGAGCAATAGAGACACCAGGTCGCTGCTGTTCAGTAAGTAAATGAGGCCCTGTGGGACCTGCTTTTACCAAGCTCAGCTCTCTCTCTCCTCCTCCTCTGCTTCTACCACCTATACATCAGCAGGGTACTCAGCTATAGTCCATTTATCTTTCACCTACAGCAGCAGTACAGTGGTCCAGTGGCTGAAGAAGCAAGATACAAGCATGTGTGTGTTTGAGTGTATGTGTGTGAGAGTAGTGACAGAGCTATTTATCACTCCAGCTGAGCCCCCCGTTCTAGTAACTTGTGCAGCCTCTGCTACAATTACAGTAAAGTCTAGAAAAAGTAAATGTGTTCCTTACATTTATTACAGAATTAGGATATATAATCCACTGGTTACACTAAAAAAGGAAAAACAAGTATTTTAAAGAACAGATTTTTTGCTTTAATCTTCACCAAACCTCATATCTCAAATCTCATAGTGTACATCTGTATTCCCCCCTTTGTTTGAAACACTGTTTCAGTCAGAGCTCCTGAGTCCTTAAGCTCCGCCTCCCCATTGAGCACAGTGTGGTCTGATTGGTCAGCTCACCTACTCTGTTCAGTCTGCTTAACTTTAGCCAGAGCGGCATCCTGCTACAAGTTCTTCCCCTGCACCGCTGAGGTTGTATCAGAGTCCGTACCTGAAGGTCTGGTAAGTAAGTGGGTAGATCTGATCCACCTTTGTGAGCCAGACTTGAGCAGGACGTTTTAAGAGTGGTGTGTTTTTCCTGTTTTCGCTCTCTGTGTGTGTTGTGTGAGGGAACGCCAAGCTTGCGGGGAGGCGAGCAGTAAAGACTGTGTTACGAGATGATGTCACTTTGTAACAGAGAAAAGGGTCGGAAGTGGGTTCGGTGGGAGAGAGTTTCTCCCTCTGGCGTGTGCTTTTAGCTTTGTAACTTTGCAGACCGTTTACATGCACAAAAAGCTTCAACACGCTAAAGGAACAGAAAAAAACCAGAAAGGCCAAATAGGTTCCCTTTATCTTTCAATGTTTGATAATGTAACAGGATTCTGTTGTGAGTATTCTTAGATCCCTAGCTTTCTGTTGGTCCATTCACCTTGAAATGTTCAAACAATGTACACTGCTGCAACCTATAAGCTAATTACATAGAGGCCAGCCAGTGCAGTATCTGTATTGTATGACATTGTAAGTGTGTTTTGAGTGTAATATGTAAGTATATTGATTCAGCTGGCTCGATTACAAAGGGCAGACTAAGGCATGCCGGACATGTGACCTGCCTCCACAGTGACTGATATATGTCTGAAAGAAGGAGCGGGTGTGCATACGGTTGAGAAAATGCATCACCATGTGTGAGCATGTGCTTGTTTGCTTGTTCTCATACATTTCATATGGTCATGTTGCTGAGACTAAGGTTAGGGTTAGATTTAGTTTTAGGCTTTGGTTTAAAATGATTAAATTTATTGTTGCACGTATGTAGTTACGTATACAGTCCTGTAGAGTAAATGGTTAAAAAGCTACGTATTTGGGCAGCACATGTTTGTTTGCCCAGGAAAAACTCTGTTATTAGAATAAACTGAGTAAAATACAAATCAATAAATATTGATTGCTTGTGTATCAGTGGGTTTGTTTACCCCAGTATTATTTATAGCTGTCATCCAATACTAGGTTTAGCTCATGCTGCTGATGGAATTTAATAAATACATGTGATGGCTGGAGGCATCAAAGAGAAATCTAGAACCAAACCTGTGGACTTCTATCTAGCTAAAAGATGTTAACTGCCTTTTTTTAAGCGACAAAGACAAACAATTCCTATGAATCCTGTATTCATAATGCTATCTAAATGCACTTATAAGGTATTATATGGCATACATAATACCTTATAATACCAGGCATAAGCTTGTATAATTACTTACAACTAGTTATAGTTACATGCATACTACTTCATAAAATGCTGACATATAAAAAGTATGCAACTTTATAATATAAGGTTTCACAATGCGCTATAATGTCTGTTCATAAGAACATTGTAAGCATGAGTGTTGTACCAGGTCAGCTATGACTTTAAACAAGCTTTGCTTATTCAAGCAGAGCAACTGAATTTGGCATATCTACACTGTATGTCCCTAATTACCAGTTACACAATCTCACTTTACTTAGAACCTGTAAAGACCACTTATAATGCTCTATGAGGAATAATGTTCTGAAATGTATTAAACAAGTGTTATGATCAGATATTATAAGGTGTTATGAAACCTGACATTATGAAGTTGTGTACTCTTGCATATTAAGTATTACGCACGACATTATATCTACCTAAGAGGCATTAAACAAGCTTATGCCAAGTATTATAAGGTGTTACGTATGCTGCATAATGCCTCATAAATGCATTTATACTGCATTATGAAGGCAGGATTCATTGGAAGTGTTGCCGCAAGACATTCTTGTTGTTCGTTTGTTTTTGATCTAATGGCAAGTCCAGATAAATGGTTAAACAATTTGATTGGGTGCCCAAAACGTTTGAACATCACTGTATAGGACTCCACATCCTGACAATGTGTTTGTGCATACCTGACATAGAGGGACCGTTTCTGATTGGTTCGGAGGGATCCTGATCCAGAGCTCATGCTGTGGTTCATCATCTGCTCCCTCAGGTCATGAATTTTGGCCTCGAAGCGTCCGTACTCTGTCAAAATAGATAACCAAACATTAGAGTTAATTAACATGTGCCTCTAAAAGCAATAATTCAGTCTTACAGGAACTAAAACCCTCTCACTCCAAGCAGTGTGTGCATGCTAAACATCCCCACACACACGGAATACTGTTTGTTTGAAGCTAGAGAACTGACTATTTGGTGTGACATCTTGCTGTGTGTCTTTTAAGGTGCAGTGTTGCAATGATCTGGCGCCGGTGAGGATCAATACAGGACATCAATACACACAACCCCTCTGAATCTGAGCTCTGAGAGGGGCACTGTACTACTCACTGACCCCCAAGGTCAAACCTTACCAATACAGTCAGAGAGAGAGAGAGAGAGAGAGAGAGAGAGAGAGAGAGAGAGAATAAGGCACTTGTTTTAGGCTGCCTTTCACTACAGATATACAACAACAAAACAGTAATGTTGCCTTATTGTAATGTTGCATAAATAAGTAAATAAATAAATAAATAAATAAATACATAAATAAATAAAACAGCCTCTACACGCTGATATATGCAAATGCTGTCTATGCTGATCAGCCGTCCTCTTTTGTGTCTCATTCCAAAAGCAGGCCCGGCTGAAAAACTCCTTATTACTTCAACATGAATGAGCGGGGCTAAGCTCTTACAGACTGTACAGGTGGATATATGCAAATGTAAAGGCTAGCCATGTGCAAACGTTTGCATAAGACTGTATATACATAATTGGATCCACGGTAGATCAGCTAAGCCTACCACATTGTTTCAGCTTTGTCACATACACTAACAGAACTGTTGATTATTAATAACTGTAATGTACAACACAGTTGTTATCTGACGCTATATTCCTCTTCTTCTTCTTCTTTTTGTCCACTAATTAGTCCCCCGGTTTTTGAGATATTCACACTGGGGAGCGGTGTGCTTGTATACAGAGTCGCAGTTTTCAAAAAAACTTAATTAAATTCCAAATTTTTTCCCATTAAGAATCAAATAGGTGAAAAAGTGCACTCCCATCTACTGTACTTCTGCTTGACCGACAATGACTGCTTCATATACCCTATCTCAGGGCAGGTCTCCAAGCACAAATTCAATGCTGGTCTCACCTGCAAGCATCACTTTGTCCTTTTTTTCCTCCATCCTTCGTTCCTCCTATAAGGCCCCATTCATTTTTACCCCTACTCAAACCCTACTGTTTCCTTTAACCTACAGCCACCAAACTGCATGTACTCACTCAGGGCAGATCCCCAAACACTAATCCACAGCCACACTCACCCACACTCCTCTATGTGTCGTTTATTCATCCCTCGTTCCTGCCATAGCCTCAAATTCAAACTTAGGCTACACAGTCACTCTGCATTGTCTTCAGGAAATGCACTTTTCTAGTTCATTACTATTGTTCCTTACTCAGTGTTCGCTTATTCAATACTATATAAAGGAGCTTGGGGAGGACTCTGGGGAGGTTGTAACACTTTTTGTCTAAGATTCTGCATATGGGTGGTTATTTGTTAAACACCTTTCAAACTTTATGTAAGATACTCATATTTATCTGTTACAAATAGTAATAGTGTAGAAATCTACTGCCTAATCACATATGTTTATTGCTTATGTTCTCTTGATCCATCCTTCACTGCTACAGAGGTAAGCTGTGTTACTAGGTGAATGGTAAACAAATGTGTTTATAAAGGACATCTAGTTCCCTTTATTAATCCTAAATTCAAAGAAACAAACCGGAAAAATATTGATGGTAAACCTCGCAATTTATATCAACATTTAAAGCATTTAACACCGTGTACAGTATGTATACATGAAGTGAGGGGGAAGCTGCACATGATGATGGATAAAATCAATTTTCCACTTAAGTAGGTTCATGTAAGAAATATGAGTGGGTCTAATGTTTCTTGATAAGTCACTCTGTATTGACCCACCAGTCCTGGTCAGTGCTGTTCAGCATGTACAGTCATATGTCAAAAAGCCTGGATGCACCTAGATACATTTCTGAGTAACAATAAGTTCACTTTTTTCACATTTGAATGCACAATTACTGCTTGTTTGTTGAACTGACCAGCACAAAACAGCATTTAAGCAAGCTTCAAGACTTGATCACTCATGACTAAAATACTGCGCCTTTTGGATACTGACTTGGTCATAACTTTGCTGTGAATGGCGGCTTTCTGGAGTGTTACAAAATCATTTGCAGCTCTGTTTGTCCATTTTTTACAGCTTTCTACAAATGACTTCAATTATATACGTGTCTGCAACAAAGCTGGATTAAATTCATGGTAGACAGTGATTTCAAACTGCTTAACTGTAGCGTATGTCATTTCTGACGGTGCTCATTTTCAACAAATACATATGGCATGTTATAATTAGCCCTAGCTGACAATTCTGAATATCATGAGCCACTTCACTCACTCCATCTGAGGGATGTGCGGTGCAGAAGAGTCATACACAGACCCCCTGCCTCAGTGCTTCATACTGCTGACCTTCAGAGCACAATGGCAGTTAAGAGCAAGGACAAGCCTGCAGCAGATACCCATACTGAAGGTCATATCCATCCAGATCATCAGCAAAATAGACCCCCAGGTGAGCAGAGAGCTAGCCCCTGCTCAAGACAATCCCCAACCACAACAACACAAAGGCCAATTGCATCGCAGCTGTCATAAGAAAATGATAGCTTTATGAAGGAAAGAAGGAAAAAAATATGTTAATATGTTAATGGAAATTTGAAAGGTTTGCTTTTCAAAATACCATCGTCATTCCATTCATTATGAAATGAAACAGTCCAATTAAAAAAACAATAATAATAAAAAAACTTGTATCTCCATTTTTCTTGATCTTTACTTTTATGCATCATTTGAATACAGCATCTGCCTTTTACTTTATACAAAAATTAATAATGAATGGACCAACAAAAATGGCCAAAACTGCTTAGAAAACAGTCTGGTTTCAAATGTTGACTTACATTAAAATTAAATTTGTTTGTTGTACTCCCCTGTAAAGTTGTAGTTTCGGAGATACTTGTCTTTCTTAGGACAGCGATGATATAGTACAACCCCAAATCATAAAAAGTCTGGAAAATGCAATAGTACGGACAGTGTGTCAGCATGGAAAATGCAAATAAAGAATGCAGCTCTGAAATGCAGGAATGGATGTATAATAACAAATAAAATTGACCAGAAACAACATGAAATACTTTGAGTAAATTTTATAATACTGTCCTTTTTCCTGTTCTGGGATTGCACATGCATCAAATATAAAACACTGGCTTCACCAAGTGAATATTTATATAAAAGAAAAACGTGTGAAAACATTAAAAAGTGAATTTCCCTCGTTTAATGTAGTATGTAAACTTTGCTAAAGCTTCAAACCTGACATTCATTGCCCAGTTCACACAGCGCATATATGCACACTACGCTGCAAACACAGTGCAGTCTGAAGTTGTTGTTTTTGTGATGTCACAAAAGTATTTACACATATACATCTCTACAGTACACAGCCCCAATCAGTCATACTGTTAATCAGGAGCCTTTTAGCCTGGGCTGCAATAGAGGACAGCCAATCAGAACATGGATCATTTACATAGCAGTCTTAAAGCCATATATCCACTCATATGCAAAGGTTTGAACACTCCTGGTCAAGATGTGTTTTGTTGATTTTGTAAGTTAATGCTTCCTCTACACAGGGCATTTCACTGCAAAGGAAGTTCAACATATTGGAGAAAAACATCAGTGACAAAATATAGCATAACTTGTGAACAGGGCACATTTTCTATATGTTACATTCAAATGAAATACGCTAAATTCAGCAAATACACAGTAATTGTGTATTCAGATCTGCAGAAGTGTGTTCTCTGTGGAGGATGTGGTAACTTAGAGGATGTGGTAAATCAAGAACACATAATTTGACCAGAGGTGCCCCAACCTTACATACGGTTGCACATGTATTTACATATATCAGTCTCCCTAACGGCCTCTTCGAAGGATGAAGAGATGCTTCAAAGCGGACATGTGAAGATCAGTTATGAGTGGCACATGAAACCAATGCGATAAGCAGACAAGAGCAGAAACATGCACAGGATATGAGCTGTTCCTGAGAACTATTAAACAAGCCTGAATGTCAGAAACAGACAGGACAGGTGTTTAGGATGAAAGCTGCGTTTGAGTAGGTGATGGTACACCCAGCTGATCGGTTTCCTGAGTTCTAGAGGAAGATGACTCAGAATGACATGGACCGTGCTTCGCTGCTCTCTAGCGAAGTGCTGGATCTGCTCTGTTTCACTGGCACACACGAGCCCGCGTGAAACACTCATCGTCTTTCATGTACACACGTGTACGGCGACACAATAACATTCTTATACATGCACAAGCAGGGTCCTTTACTCTCTCTCTCTCTCTCTCTCCCTGCCTGTCTCTCACACAGAACCAGCAGTTCCTTCCTCAAAAAGGTGAAGTACAGGCT
The DNA here is from genome assembly GCA_034552555.1 of Semaprochilodus insignis. Lineage (NCBI taxonomy): Eukaryota > Metazoa > Chordata > Actinopteri > Characiformes > Prochilodontidae > Semaprochilodus > Semaprochilodus insignis. The sequence goes on from CM067490.1 coordinate 1,715,546, forward strand.
GGTGCAGACTGCATACCCTCAACCAGGATTTATGCATTTTATTTTATTTTAATTTTAATTTTTTCTAAAAATTTGAAAACACTATCTGCACCTTCTTAATGTGAATATTTGATTCTGTATTGATGGCTAGAAACTGTCCAAACTCACCTGGATTACTCTTAACCTACAGTTGTAATACTGTTTTTAGCCCTACGATAAAGAAACCCTGTTTGAACCAACACCGCGAAGGTGCCAGAAAGGGCTCTGTGTTCGGTACAACAGAATTCTTTAGAGAACTCACTTTGCTTAAATCAGATGCGTGAGTGTGAAGAACCCATTTAAAGAGCCCTCACACAATGTAAACGTTCCAGAAAGAACCCTTAAACAGGTATGCGCTCTTTAGAACAGACCATAAAAGAGCCACTTTTGGTTCCCTGGAGTTGCCTGAAAAAGAGATCTGTGAGTGTGAAGGACCTTCAGGCATAATGTAAAGTTTGATGACCATTTTAAGGTCTTTAAACTTTAAGAAATGTTCTTCATGCTCACACTTACCATGCACAAAAGTGGTTCTCCAAAGAACTATCCACTGACAGCTTGTTCTGGAAACCAGCCATGGTTCTTCTATAGCACTGCTCAAAGAACCGTTTGCGACACCTTAAATGTTGCAGAGTGCAGAACATTTACACAATGTCCTGGTTCTTTAAACCCACACTTCTCTTATTCAAATACGGATCCTAAAGGAACCAAATGAGAGGCTCTTCTACGGCATCATTCAAATAGCTGAATATGCAAAAAAAACCAAATCAATGACCAAAACATCTGCTGCTTCATTCGCCTGGTTTCTATTAGTAATTTGTGAGCTTTAATCTTTAATCCAGACTACAGATCTTTTAATCCAGACCACACCAAAATAAGGCACCATTCAGAGATTCAGCTGTATGAATCAGTCTAAAAATGGATCTTACACACAGAGACCTCATCTCAAGCAAAATCAGAGCAGGAGGACAAGATGTTGAACTGTACTGCGCTTCAGCTATACAGTACCGCTACCTCCCACATGACGGGGTTGGATTAGTTTCAAGCATACACATGCAGACACATGGAAACCAGAGCCAGCCAAGAGCACAGCACGCACCTACCTCTCCGAGTCCAGATCAACACGCACAGCCGTGATCCTGAGGACACTATTCGCCTTTCAATCTCACACTTCAGCAAATCTCTAGTTCACAAACGCGCACTCTCGTGCAGAGACGAGGAGTGTAACAAAGAACAAAGGCTGGAGCAGCGTGGTGTAAGCTGCGTAGAGTAAGTGAGTGTTTCATAGAGAGAGAGAGAGAGAGAGAGAGAGAGAGAGAGACATAGACAAAGAAAAGGAGTTGGAGTGGAGAGGGAGAGAGAGAGAGAGAACGAATGAATGAATGAGAGGGAATGGTGGGGAGAAAAAAGGATGCGAGATGCTCAGTGTCTGCAGAGTGAGGGTTTGGCCGCTCCCCATACGCACACAGACACACACACACACACACACACACACACATGCCACACTATGATTCTTCCTCTTCTCTCTCCCTCGCTCCCGCTCTCCGTCTCTCTCTCTCCCAACACAACACTCTACTACAGGACCTTTCTACAACTGAAGCGCATTAAAGCGGCACACGTGCTTTTCTTTCCTCGCAAACTCTCCGAGATCAAAAGGCGCAGCGGATTTCTTTCTGGGCGTGATCTCCTCTTGTTTAATCTGGCCTGGATTGCTTCGCTCGCTTCAAAACATAAACAAACCCCAAAAGCAAATCCTGACACATAAGGCACTGACAGGTTTCCAGTGAGTTTCTTAAATTGGAGCAAAAACGTATAAACAAACCCTGCGCCATAAATAAAAACCGCTTGTCTTATGAGTCAAAATAAGCAGAGACTATGAAGTGATCATAACAGACAGCAGTGAGAAGTGTAGAGATCCTCAGCTCATTTCACCTATTTTATGAATAATTCAAGTTTTATTCATAATTTCTTTGATACTGTCCTCAATAAAGATGAATGATGAGTGCAGCATTTGTAGCAAGATCATCTTTGCTTCCTACAACCAATTAAGAGTCTCACAAGCTGGACTGCAGAGCTGACCCTGCTGCTGCAGAATACCATAGCATTTTCTCCCAAGTGCACATTAGCAATTTCAGACAGTTAGGAACTGTAGTAAATGTGTTTTCTTTTCTAGTCTTCTATTAGCTCTATATACACTCCTCATCAAAAGAACAGCTGCACCCAGAAGGAGGTGTGGGATTGCAGTGCTGTTGGGAAGGAAGATAAAGGTTACCAGGATCAATAAATGATGATAAATTTAGACTGATATGATCAATATTTATTGAGCTACACATACAGAAGTAGTGTCTCTCAGTATGGCATCTGGTCGCCATGTTTGCTGACCCAACAGGCCAGACGTCTCGGTATGGAGCTGTAGAGGTTCCTAATGGAGTCCTGTGATAATTCATCCCATTGCAGCTTGAATATCCTCACACAGTTCCTGCAGATGGTGCGGAAGGGGTGGAAGTGGAGTCATTCATTTTGGTGCTGACCACGTGGTCGTCTCCATCAAGACAAAAGCGGGACTCGTCACTGAAGATGACCCGCTGCCATTCTGAGTCACTCCATGACAGTCTGGCACGACACCATTGCAGTCTTTGGTCACATTGACGTGGTGTTAAGGGCAGTCCTTGTAACAGTCTGCTTGCATGTAGTCCTGCGTCATGCAGCCATCTGCCAGCACGACTGGATGCCTCATGGAGAGCATCACTGCTCGATGAATGTCTGGAATTGTCGCTGTTGGGTCAGTCAGGTACAGCTATAAGGCCTGCCCTTGCTTAAGTCACGTGCACAGGTGAGCGTGAAACCTGAGTCATGACGTCAAACCTACCCAACCCGTTTCTGTCTGTTGATTCCTTCTGGGTGCAACTATTTGTGGAACTGTATTTTTGATGATGAGTGTGTATTCTTATATACTGTATTTCTGTTGGTTTTTACCATTTGTAAGAAGTGCAGATACCAAAACCTTGGCTTCCTTTGACCATTTGTACCCCCTGGGGGCAGTTATCCCTAAAGCTCACAGGAATCTAATCCCGGGGAACGTTTACTCAACAATAATATAAAGGCACCCTGCTACGGTTGACTACATTCCGGAACCCAAGCTCAATACACTTGGACCATATCCAGAGTGGTCTCCTCTCTTCAAGTGAAGTACAACAGAATAAACATGTCGCTCTACTCATCAAAGCCCAGTGCATTCATTTTAAGAACAAGAAGTCCTGCATGTCCTGCATCTGCATCTTCCTCCACTTCTTCATGTGCACAGTGGTAAAATAGGTACTTGGATGGTGGAATATCTACTCAATCTTTCAACAGGCTAACTTTATCACTGCTGGTGCCACCATCACCAACCAGCGCAAAGAAAACCACCACTTTCTGAAGCCTGTTCATTCATCCATGCACTAACAACCTCCAGTCAGGCAGGAGACAGAGTCTACTCTTTCCTAAATGCATTTTTAGCGCCACAATATTGTTCTTTATTGTTCTCCGGGTCCTCGCTGAAGAACAGGACTCTGTGCTCCAGTTCCGCTTGGAGACCCCAACAGTTTGGACCACCAACATCATTCCATCTTCCAGTAACCGCAAAAGCATAAAAAAGGCTACATTCTGTGTACCATCTTCAACCAGATCTCCACCACTGCACACACCATGTCCACCACATATATTTCAGCACTTCCTCATTTCTTCTCCAAACAGTTTCTCTGTTTTGACCTTTACAGAGCACCTCTTCCATGTTGCTCTCATTTTTCCGAACTGCCTGCAGATTCTGCGGCTGCCAGCCTCAGCCCAACTCTCTCAGCATCTCTAGATGGGTTCTGCCTCAAAACTGTCACCACCTTCATATTCCACTTCCTGGCTGTCAGATGCTCTCCGATCCAGTAGAACAACATTATGCAGAGCTGAGAGAAAATGGAGGAAATGCAACTCACCAACAGACCTGGTGAAGTATCAGGTGTTGCTTACCTCAGTATCCTCTTTCATTACTGCAGCAAAAACCAAAACGCTCCACTACAACAATTATAACAAGCTTTCCTAACTCACACAAACTGTTCTCTGTAATTGAACCCTTCAGCCCCTATTCCCTTATTTACAGGACAGTAATCTATTGGGCACCCACTAGTCTAGTAGGCGGAGCTCTCAACGTCAGCAAAATAGTTGCATACTGAAGGAATCAACTGACAGGAATGGTGGGTAGGTTTGACATTATGAGACATGCAAATGATTCAAGCTTCCTTAACACCACATCGTAGTCGCCAAAGACTGCAATGGTGTCATGCCAGACTGTCGAGGAGTGACTCAAAACGGCAGTGGGTCATCAGCGGGATTATCGCAGGACACCATTAGGAACCTCTACAACTCCATGCCGAGACGTCTGGCATGTTGCGTTAGCTGAGAGATACTACTTCTGTAAAATTTTCAAAAATTTTAATATTTTTTTGTTCCTTATAGCACCGCAATCTGACACTTTCTTTGGGTTGCAACTATTCTTTTGATGCTGAAGGTAATTTCATGCATTCGTTCCTCACCTAACTTGAGCTGTCTTCAGCGTATGACACTGTGAATCAGCAGAATCCACACTCAACAAAGCAGACATCCTCTCTCATATCTCTCACCATATCTATTAAGGTTGATCGTAACATGAAGTCTGGGCAAGGTCACGTTAAACACCTCGAAATCTTATACAACCGGTGTTCCTCAAGGGTCAATTCTCGGTCCACTCATATTCTATAAATACTAAATCGGTTCAAATTACTTTTCTTGCCACTGACATGCTGATGATACACCATTCATACACCATCTCTCTTTCCCCCACTCTGCTTCTCATGTATCTAATGTAGACGGCATCTTTCATATGTGAGACTAGACTGCTGCAGCTCCCTACTGGCGTAGCTGTAACTGGTCCCCATTATCTCCTTAATATTGTGCAGCTCAAACTGTCCCGCATTAACTCCTTATTATTTATGTCAGAGGCTTTAAGTGGAACAAGTGTATTATGAGTCACTGGCTTGATTCTTAAATCCGTGTAAAGCTCTCCTCTGCTGGAACTGCTGACACTTAGTGAGAAAGATAACAAACAACAGATGGAATTTTCCGGATACAGCTCTGTTAAGCTTAATTCTGAATTCCAACCTATGAGATCCAGCTGGATTAAGGAAGTCTGTGATGAGAGATTTTACAGTATGTGCTGAAGATAGGATTAATCCAGCACTGAAGCTGAAAGATCATGACTGTTGCTACAGAGCAGCTCCGGAGAGCTGGCAGTCGTCACACACACATACTACAGTCTAATCATCATGTTTGGTCAATAGTGGAGACGCTACTCTAACATTAACAGACAATGTCAGTGTATGTGATTGTTTATACCAATAGGGTATAATCAGGTGTGCTGCGAGAGGGTCTACTGCCTATGTAGTGACAGAACATTCTGTTCTACTAGTTATAGGCCCTGGGCTAAATACCGACTAAAACACCACACAGCTGCCAGTCTGCCTCTCCTCTGGACACTAAAATATGACTTTAGAAAATTCTGGGACGTGAAGAGGGATGACCAACTTGACCAAAGCTGGCAATGAACAGATCAACAGCTCATTTTATTTACAATGCTTTAGTTCTTCAGGGTCTATTGTTTACAATGCTAGTAACACCAGTAGTTTGCTAATTTAATTTCCATTCAAAATGGCAATTATTAATCTAATGAGTCAGGAAATTATTAATGAGTCAAGAAAAAAGCAGAAAATATATGCTTAATATAAAATGACACAGAAACTAATCAACTAAATCTACCATCAGATTCATCAGTATTTACGGTGTTGCCTTTATTACAGCTTCCATTCATTCTGCAGACGTCCTTGAAGTTTGTCAAGGAAATCAGCAGACCACTCAGTTCAGTCTTAGAAGTTGGTTGCATTTTTCATTTCATATGATTTCCACCCTTCAGCGTTTGCTTCTCACAATCTATGTTATACCAAACACACTCGGTTATGCTGAGGTCTGGACTACCGGGGGGTCAGTCCATTGTTCTGAGAACGACAGCAACTTCTTTGTTAGATTAGACTTTTTTCTTCTCAGTAAAAGCTACATATCCTTTCAGATCCATGGGGTTAAGTTCTCTGCTCACAGTGGAAGGATTGGCAGCGTCTGTGGATATTTTTCAGATTTGAAGCAAGAATGGAACTTGATCTTCTATCTCTACACTATCTACCTAAAGGTGACCGTTTTGGTGGTGTGCTAGGTTGTGGGTGTTTATTAGGAGTTCTATTTGCCCCTACCACCCTGTACTAATTTATTGAACTCCAGTTTTGGAAACTCTTGTTGTTTTCTTTCCCCGTCCTTATGCAAGCTGTTTGTCTCATAGCTAATTTCCTCAGAAATATCAAATTAATAACATGTACTTAATGGCTGGAAATGAAATTAAATGCATAGTACTGTACAAATGGATTTATTATTGCAACTTATTATCATCTATTTCTCTATATACATGACATTCTAATACTCTTATTTTATATTGCATATTTTATTATACTTTATTATGCACACTATATTATTATTATTATTATGCTACCAATTTCAAAGCATTTACACAACCTTCTAATTTCAGCCTAACAGCCTCAGTTCACCATATTCTCTAAACGAATAGCACAGAAGGTGGACATAGTGATACTAACTGCTGTCCTGGACTGTTATTCTACAGTGTTATTAGGAAACTGGACCATGACCAGTTCTTACCATTACACAGGGGTAAATTAAACAGGGCAGGGATATGACACTGCATTAGAGAGAAAGCAGAATGCTGTTAGCATCAATTAATAAATACTGTTTTCATTCATAGAGTTCTGAAAATTCCAAGTACTGTTAAATGACCTCAGCATGTCCTCCGCATGCACGCATGCACACGCACACACATGCGAAAACTCCTTTGATTCTAAATATCCCAATCAGAGCAAGTAATCCTTCCAGGCGCGTGCGAGGGAAAATAACATGTCTGAGTAGACAGCAGCTGTCAGAGCACAATCACGTCTTCTCCGCAGTCATCACACTGTACAGGATTTTATGAGAGAACCTTGGAAACCCTGTGTTATGAAAATCATGTGAGTGGAACCTCTTTGTCTCAGGTTTTTGTTGAGTGTGGGTCTGTGTGTGCATTTCGGTGTGTTTGAAAATTCCTCCAGGTGCTGCAATGGAGGCTGTAGTTGTCAGACAGGGTTAGCGTCTGAGTGCTAGCGATGTCAGGCCGTCCCTTCCAGCAGCCCCACACTGCCTCGCACGCTCCTCTACCAATAGTTGTACACGCACACCCAAATGCCAGCAATGACAACCTCGCTCCACTGCAGCTCCATTAGAAAATGCCAGTTCAAAAGCCCCTCACTCTTTTCAAAGCAGAAATAAAAACTTCAGACAGCTGAGGGCAGCATTCGAGGACACTCTTTTTGGGCTTCTATTTATTCTTCATGTCTACCGCCAATGCACACTCACCGGATACAAATACTTAAAAAAAAAAAAAAGCTATAAGCATGCCAAAGCTGCTGACACATAATTTTGAATTATTTTAATAATAATTTAAAAAACTACATAAAACTACATAAAATTTCCTGATATTACTGATTTTGAACAATTCAGCCAAAAAAGTGACTGCAAACATTCCAACTTACCTTACAGGCTATTTGTAACAGTTGTTAAAAGACTAGTCAACTGATCCAATATACATCCACTGGCCATTTTATTAGGTATCTACACTTGGTCTATTTTTTATCAGCTCCACTTACCATATAGGTCACTTTGTAGTTCTACAGATACAGACTGACGCATGACTGGTGTGACACATCACACAGGTTGGTGTGGTGCATAACATGGAGGCTTACTGGTGTGCTAAGGTGACTAATTTGGATATAATGACACTAGTTTGACTGTGCTGGACTGTTATTCAACAATAAGTTACTCAGTTAGGAAACTGGGCCATTACCAATTCTCACCATAACATGAGAGTCTGTGCTCCGTTATATAGAGAAGACCTTTCTTATGGTTTTGTTGGTGCCCTTGGATGGTACACCCAGGTAATAATAGCCACACTATAGCCTATAACACTCTAAATACAAACAAGAGTATGGTATACCTATTATACCATATTGCATTCATACACAGAACATGTATTCAGTGAGCACTTCTCTCACATCTACAGGAAACAGTGCATTTCTCTACATTATGGAGGTTATTTCCCCCAAACACCTTAACAAGCTTTTCCTAACAGATTTAGGGTAGGAATGACTGATGCTAACTCTTGCTAGCTAGCTCGCTGTTTATTAAATTTGCAAACATTATTGGGCTAGCTAACTTCACTCTGAGCACCTGACAGCAACTATTACTCTATTACTATACGACAGATAAAGTATTCATTCATCACATTACATTATACTGCGCATGTGTCCAGAAAACAATAGGGTTTATGTTAAAAGACTACAAAGTTATGCCATTGTGGGCTTCTTTATAGTATTTAGACATAATAGTATAAATAGTGGTTAAAAAAATAAAAAAACAAACAGTAAAAGTAAGAATTATTATTTCCCCTCAATTGGGGCTGTCAGTGCCCCTGTGGGCGGGCTCTCTGGCACCCCTCGGCACCTCTAGCATTCGCCTACACCGCCTATGCCACGGGCTGGCTCTGTTGAGATGCAGATGGAGAAAAACAGATCCACAGAGCAACTGACATGACTCAGCAGCAGAACTCAGGAAGTGTGTGTTGTGCCTCCGAGCAATCGGATAAAATCAGGTGTGAATGTCTTTTGCAGATGGTGTCAGACAGAACTGGTGAGCTGCTTATCTAGAGCCATCTGGCTTTCCTTATCAGTAATGGTATACCAGTCTCTCTCTGTTTCCGTAGTTTTCTTTTTTCTCACTTACTGCGTATCTTCCTCTACTCTCCTCCAATTAAGTCAATGAGCCTCTCTCTCTCACTCTCTCTCTCCGCTTGTTGCTTCCTGTCTCACATTTTCCATCAGTGCAGAGGTGCTTTGCCTCTCCAGACCTTCATACCTACAATTTCTCTGATCTTTGCTCTTTAAAATGCTTCATAACATTCACACGAAGTAGCTAAAACAGCATGTAGTAACTGTTCTAACTACACCTAATTCGCTTTTAACTTTTATTTCCATATCATTACCGACAAACCCTTTTAGTCTTCGCTCAGTAACACTTTGTGGTGCAGTGTTTATAAGGCTACATAAAAGCCTTTCATCATAACTGACAAAAACATATTATAACACATCTATATTTAGTTTTATAAATACTCATTTCTATAGACATCATGTGTCATAAAGGCTGCTTTTGTCTGCATTTGTGTCAAGTTGAAATAACACCAGCATCTGGGGATTTTTCAGTTTATCAGATGTTCTTGCATTGAGTTGCAGTAAAATGACATAGTACCTAGTTTATACAACTGACTTTAAAGCTTAGTGCACATCACAGTAATATAAAGCCGATGATATGATGTAGTTTATGCCTCAGAAATGATCCAAACAAACAAACAATGCTGACTTTTGTACTGACATGGCATTTATCAGCACTATGTGGTTGTGAATCAAACATCTACATCATTTCACCATAGAAAGCGTCATTACAATTTAATGGCAGGCAAGTTAGTGTCACCTGACATAGACATCAACTTGACATCAGAGTTGACAAATGCAAGCTTTATGATAAATGACACTTTCTGGAATAGCTGTTTATAAATGTAGGTTAATGTCGGTTGTCATGAAGGGGTTGAGCAGGTGACAGGCAGCCTACTGACTGAGCCCCCGTAAAGAGCTACAGTTTTTAGTTCATATTCCTTCACACAATTTGAAAAAGCAATCTGCCAAGAAGATGTCATAAATATATCATTGTGAAGCACAATATGCATTTCTATAATGATTAATAGCTTTTATGACTAATAGTTTTTCTGGGGTTTCGTGAATTAAGTAAAAAGAACCAGTAGTGGCACATTTACACACGACATTTTCTACACAATGTGCATTTTTTTATAATGACCAATAGTTTTTTTCTGGGGTTTGATCAGTTAGGAAAAAGAATCCAATAGTGGCACATTTGTACACTACGTATATCATCAAAAACTATGGATACAATGATTTTTATTCAAAATTTGACACCTTGCTCTGCATTAAATCAAAATAACCCAGACTACTGCTTTGAAACATGCAGTTGGTCAGTNATCCAATAGTGGCACATTTGTACACTACGTATATCATCAAAAACTATGGATACAATGATTTTTATTCAAAATTTTACACCTTGCTCTGCATTAAATCAAAATAACCCAGACTACTGCTTTGAAACATGCAGTTGGTCAGTATTCTTTAAGAACTGAAGATATCCACAATATATTCAGATATGTATGTTGTGACATACTATGATGTAATTTACTCTGATAACAATAAACATTATCCATGTTTTGATGACTAACAGGCCAACAGAAATTGAAATTTTTTTAAACATTTTAAATTTTAATTTTAAATTTTCTTTCATTACTAAATCTTGTTACATTAACCTATGTTATAGCTAAAACTCCACATCCCATTACCAGATTACAGGAACAGAATTTCTATATTTGTGGCTTAATCTGTTTTGTCATTCATTTACCCAGCTAGCAGTGAACATTCCCAGAAAGTCACCTAAAGGTTTTAATAAAGTATTAAACGAAATGTTTTAATCTAATGTTCAAAGAATCTTGTTTCATAATTTTATAATTTCTAATTATATTCTGGGCTACAGATTATGTTACATGATAACAAAAGAAGAACATTCTCAGCGCAACATTCAGAAACTGTTCTATGACAGAATGTCTTTAGTGAAGGTTCTCCTACCTTTAGAAAGAATGTTCTGGGAACCAAAAGAAAACTTCCCGCTGAAAGCATTAATACAAAACTTCATTGTATATTCTCAGAACGTTTTAGAACTAATCATTTCTAACTGGACACTTTTTTACTTACACACCACTTACACACAACGCTTTGGTTTGGATGTTTTCCTGCACTGGTACAGTGGAGTCTTTGGGCTGTATTATGTGCAGCCAGTGATCTTTGCACTGGAATTTCCCCCAGAGGTCAGAACAGTACATCTACCCTATCTATTGATTCCTAATTTGTTCAGGGGGGTGTGGTTAGTATTATCAGAGCAGTGGTTAAGAGACACTAGTAATTCTCTTTTTCTGCCACACACAAAATGCTATGTTTGCATACGGAGGTATTAGTGCCGCATCTGTGTTCCCTGTGTTCAGCTATGCTGCAAATGTTGCTGGTTACTGTATCTGGGTTTTGCCTGGTGATGTGTAATAAAGTTGGAGCTAATGTTAAGGCAAACACTGTGTTGGTTTGTGCTTATCAACAACACAATCTTTTGAGGACAATCTTTTAAAGGGACCCCTCTTATCGGCCACCACAATCCAAAACATCTACGCAAACTGTAAAAAAACTGAAGCATGTTACTCCCTCAGAATATTATGTTCATGAGAGATATTTATGTGGAGTGATGTCCAAGACTTGTTTAACTTTAAAATAAACATTTTTCAATATTGACGTTTAGTTTACTTAGACACCAGGGGGGTTGGATGTCCCCCAACATCGGCCACCTCACTTGTTCATGGATTGTGCCAGTCAAATGAGAAATCTCGTTTTTGCACCATTCCTACCACAATTCAGTGGTTTACAATGAGATAGGTTTGTCCTCTGTGGGTACTCTTACTCTGTATACGCAACACTACCATGGCAGCAAACCTTTCTCCTCAGAGCAAAGAGAGCTAACCAGTGAGATAACTTTACACCAAGACAAATACCCATCGCAAAATGGAAATGTGGTGTGTGTTCCATGCGGTTTTGTACACCCTCAATTACCACACTTATAAACGATACTTAAATATAGTTTTCAGATGTGATTTTCGTGGAGGATCAAAGCTTAAATGCCCTTCTATGACATGATCTTCTGTTTTCTGAGACAGAGAAAGAGAGCCAAAATATGCAATATGCTATAAGTGGCCGCTATTAGGGGGCGTTGCTATATTTCTTGTGAAGTTAAAACAGACACAGTAGTACCATACTTAAGAAAAATTCCAAAAAAACTTCTAATCTTAAAACATATCTCTTCACACTCGCTTATAACCTGCCTCAAGACTAAACAGCTCTTCAAAATGATCACGCTCATATTGTCTATTTGTATGTCTTTGTTGTTATTGATGCTCTGTTTCTTTGTTGTCTGATACCTGTGCATTCTATGTGGACTAACAATTGTAAGCGACTTTGGGTTCTTGAAAAGCGCTATATAAGAATAAATTATTATTATTATTATTATTATTATTATTATTAATGTTTTGTATTCAAAATGTCACATATTATACTGCACTAAATGTAATTAAACAGGCTGTCTGTGTAATCAAACGCGACAATGGGAAGTCTTATTCAGTGCTGACAACATCCACAGCATGCACATTGTGGGATATTGTGACATAAATGATCTTATATCTTCATATTGCCTGTAGCCCGCAGTCAAGCCTGACCACTGAAATGCTAAATCTATAAGGCCAAATCACCACTGGAAGTGGCATATACCTTCTGCCTGTTTCATAATTGTCTGGCTATATAATCTGCAGTGGTGTACAGAACAAATTTCCTAGCTCATCTGGTTTGCAGGTCCAGGAGGGCCAGTCCCATGCCAGTGTATACCTGAACAAGCCTCTGCTCTGGGTCCTAAAGCTACCCAAGTTAAACGCCAGGTGCATTATTCAGTTATTGCTACTGAATTACTAATAATTCTGGAACTTCCATGAAGATGGTATATGTGTTATGTAGTTTGTGTGAGCAAAGAAGTGAAGAATATAAGTGTCGGCCCACATATGGACCCAAATAAACGGGCTAAATCTTTCTCTCTCACTTTCTTCCTGCCAGGGTAGACAATAGAGAAGTGTGCCTGCCCTACATTTAGAAGGCAGCGTTATGCAGTTCCCTCCACAGGCAAATGATGCTACTGTATCAGATGTTCCTGTGAGATTAGCTAGGCTGGGTTATACTCCCATACTGTGTTTGCACTGCAGCAGAACAAAAAAAGCTTATCGTGAATAATGTGCCGCACTGGCAAGCTTCAGTTTCAGCTTAGCTTTGCTGCTATTAGAGATGACCTCTGCTGTCTTGCCAAAGGACAACATGGAACTCAGACAGAGACCAGGGAAGAGATGAGAGCAGGATTCGATGTTAGCAGGATACGGCACAGCTCTAAAATTATACTGGCTACACATGATTAGCTCAAACACAGCAATTAACACCTCTATTTAACAACAGGAGGTGATATTCCACACCTAACAAACATGCACTGACCCACAGGCTGTTAAATGCCTATCTGTGTCTTCTGCAGCACAAGAAGCATCACTATAGCACAAGTTTCTGTGCAAGATGTGGGAGTGTTTTGTGCGTGTGTGTGGGTGTGTGTAAGATGGAGCAATTGGTGGGGTTGAGGAGGGAACAGCGGGCAGAGGGAGAAATAAAGAAAGAGAAGTGAGCCAGTGCAGTACGGATAATTATCCTGAACGTCCCACTGTCTCCCGGGATCATTATTTAGTGACACCAATGCACAAGGCGGTTTATACCTGAAGCACACCATAACCTGACTAAGGTCTTGGTCTAAGAAACTGGCCTGAGCCATAAGCGGTACAAAACACCAACACATTTACACATATGACACCATATCCTGCCTCTATTAATACTTATGAAACTCTATGACACATGACGCACCTAAAGCCGTATTCTAGCTGGATTAGTTTTCCCTCTGCATGAACCTTTGTTGAGTGATGAGCAGAGTTTGGTAGTAACTAGTTTAAGTACATGTACTCTAGTAAAATATTCATGGGTTTGTATTCACGGATTTGTACTTAATTTTAATTGAGTGTGAATCTGCAATGTCTGTTGCTGTAGTCTGCTAAGTATTCATTTTGAAGCAAATTATCTTCTATAATAAAGCCTAGAGCTTCTTCAGTCAGCAGACAAAGGCACCTCTGCTTCTTGGCAACTTAAAGACTATGGGAACTATTAAAAAGACCTGGCATTTAACTTGGCACAGTTCCTTTGTCCTCATCCTCAAAACAGGGCTAATTGTAATCTACACCGTTTTGGGTGAAGGCTTAAAAAGAGGACAAATGAAATATCAGGAAAGTGCGGAGCGGGGCAGAGCGATTTCTGTGTTGTGTTTGGCATATGTTGAGTTGAACAAGACCACTTCAGTAGCCTAATGATATCGAATCTGACACTGACTGGAAGTTAGCTTTTGATGTTTGTTTGTATCCGTTTAATTCTAATCTAAAAACAGTATAATAATGCTCACATAAAAGGCAGAGTTATGAAGTTTTGGGCCGGGCTGGGGGATATTATCTGGGATAATCTGGGGAAATTATGAAGCTACATCATTCTGTATGAACTCTCCAGTCAAATCCTGTATCAACCATATTACTACAGCTCCTCTAATGAAACTAAAGCAGCTCGAATAAGGCATAAGACCATAAGTCTTAATATGATAACTGAACCCTGTTGTTTACATGATCATACACCCATCATCAAGAAAGAAGTTGAACCCAGAAGGAGGTGGGTAGGTTTGACATCATGAGTTATGCAAATGATTCAAGTTTACGCTCTACTGTGAATGTCTTGCAAACTAAATAGTGCATACACTGGGCACATCCCATTCCACTGAAAAGACAACATTTCAAGGATACAGTTATATACACTTGCTGTGACGTACTCACCATCATTTGAAGCCATTCAGCTCTGCTCTGCCATTTTCCCTTAACCTTTGCATTTTTACAGTCAGTGTGTTTCTTGTCGTATAAGCTTTTTGTGCTCTGCTACAAGCGAGACGAGTTCTGTCGCCTTCCTAACGCATGTATGTTCAAGCTACAGCCATGACAACAGAGCTCTGATTGGTCAGGCTGATTTAACGCATCCATACAGTTCAGAAAATAGGGCAGGTGGGAGTCTGTCAGTTTTGGACTGAAGTACGGCATAAATACACGTGTGTTTGCTTTAAAAGCTTTTGGGCCCATAAAAAAACAGGCCTTTAGTCAGACTAATACTGAAACATTAGTGTTGCCTATGATATTAACTTTTAAAGCAGGGCTACATATATTACTCATACACACTACTGGCTGATAAATTGGAAAATGTAATTGTTATTACCAGCCTGATATCAGAATTTACAAGCGCAAATCTAGACCATTTTCCAGTGCACTGGTTATTATAGTGGATACTACAGCTGCCCCATATGTGAAAAACTGAATACAAGTGTCTTTTAAATAATGTTAAATATTTAAATATAATCATGTAAATCTTAACGTAATGTGACGATGATGACTAAGGGAAATCAATCAATGACTAATTTCAAATCTGTCATTTTTAGAGTCGCTACCTTGTTGCCACTGAACTGCATACAGTGAATTACAGTGTGTTTTAAATGCAAAGAATTGCATGAGAAATATAATCTGGTACTGATTACAGATCAAAGATCATGATGTAATCATCAATGCAATCGATCAGATCAAAGGTTTGATCTTACCTGATTATATTTATTAATTACTTCCAATTACTTTTATTTGGAGCAGGAAAACTGGTTCAAATCGTCTTAAAATACAGCCGTAACATCCCGTCACCTGTCTTTAACTGTGACACGGCTGTTATGCGGTTCATAGACTAATTCAGCCTAATTTACTGCAGTTACCTAATCAAAAATGTAATCCTCTAAAACAGTAAACCTCAAAGAAGCAACTGCAACATGATTATACATTGTCAATTAATGGCAAATATTGTATGATCAGATCACTTATTCTAGAGTACATACAGTCTGTTACCACCCAGCGCAGATGATCTATTATCATTATCAGCTGAGAAAGCTAATTCTGGTGGGCTGTCAAATCAAAGACTCTGTTCTATAGTGCTGATTTTGCGTGTCTAAAGTATCCCGCAGTGATGTGCAGACTGGCTGTGTGTGTCAGAGCGTGCTGTGCGTGTTTGAGAGTGTGTGTGCTGCAGTATGGCGGTATGGTTAGAGGTGGGTGTTAGAGCGAGGGTAAGCGCAGGGAGGAGGGCTGTGGCTGGGATTAGGTGTGCAAGCAGGCGGAGGTAGAGGGGAAAAGTGCACACAGGTCAGTAATGTGGTCCACAAACAGAGAGACAACGCTCTCTCTCCCCCTCCCCCTCCCCTTGTGAGAGCCCCATGATCAGTATAGCCACTGGGCAAGACCAAGCCTGCGCCCCAAAGCCCGACTGAAAACCTGCCAGACTCACACACAAAGCAGAGCTCCAGAATCCTTCAGGCACATCCTAGAACATTACAGTTCTAGCTTTAGAGCAATGACATAAGCATTGTCCATGCTCCACCCACAAATGCGTTCTTTCATAGATGCTGGAGTGCAACGTTGACTCATCATACACTAATCATGTACTAGCGGTCAATTCTGTTACATCAGCTACGAGACAACTGCACTGTCTATCCACTCAGAGGGTGAAGCCAATTACGTTCTCTTGGACTCCTGGCCTTAGATGAATTTTGGTATCACCAGTGATCAAACTCTCAAATCTGCTGATGATAGTGCCAATGCTTAGATGGTTATGGCACACAGGAAAGGGAATGTTAAATGTCTTACTATGCAGGCAAATCAATTTATGTATTTATTTATTTGTGGCCATGCCATCAAGGTATAGGTTAACATTTAGTTCACCTACTTCAGCTATCAATGTTTCTAGTTAGCTAAATTAAAATCTAATACATCTAACTACTACAGCACGATGTGTCATATTACTGTAGCATTTCCTTGTCCGTCATATGCTGCTTCAAGCTATAGCAACAAGGTCAAGCTTCTTGGTGATACAGAGCGACAGAGAGACGAATAGAAGTAGAAGCTTGAATCTCAATTTAAAACTATTATGGCATGAAAAGCCTCTATAAAGTTTCACTGTATTGCAGACACAAATAATACTTCAGTGTCACGTGCGTTTGCAGTAAATATCAATGGAAATTATTGATCCTAAATGTCTGTATTTTGACAGAGTAAGCTTGTGCAGCTGCTTCTATGAAAGAACGCATTTGCGAAGCAAGCGCGTGGTCAAATGTGTGACCGCTATGGCCGACTGAATCTGGAGCATCTGTTTTGTTGGGCTGTTGGTTTCAGTCATGCGTATGTGTATGTGTGGGGCTGGGGCTGCAGGTAGCTCTTCGCCCAGGCACTGATCGCATGGCACAAACCTGTGGCTGGAGGCGGGGCCCGGCGCGGAGAGCACAACGCAAGCTCTGACGAGTAAAAAAAGAGAGCAGACATCAGAACACCTCTGCTCTCCCACGCTCACCACACACACACACACACACACACACACACGCACACCTCACATCATCACCATACTAAGTGCCAAAGGGAGGGAAAAATGGGTCATTACGGAACACTGTAAGACCTCCCACCAACCTCTTACCACATCTCATCTGGAGAGGATAAAGACATACTATATACTTATTAATAGAGCTGCAGCAGATAGTTTGCTATATTTGATAATTCTAATATTAGAATATGGAAAAGCCATAAAATTCAATTAACCAACATATCTGCTGCATTTATGAAGCCAAGCACATTCATGGGGAAGATGTTTGGGGGTATCCTGTTTAGAGCAGTGGCTGGTGTTGGAGTGACAGGAAGCCAAAATCAAACATGTTCGGTGGTGTGTGTAGCCCGTCGCTAACCTGCTATTACTCTTTATTTTTCAGAGTATGTTCCTGGCTCTCATTCACCACTCATCAGTAGGTTTCCACACCACCAATCATTTCAGATGTGGAATATAAATTTGGCAGTCATCATTTTTAAAAACTGGCAACCTTTTAAACACCATGCTATTCCTTATTACCAAACATTTGTTTATCAATCCAAATGCTAGCTACCATGAGTAGCATGCGGTTTTTGACTGTTGACATTTCCTCTGCCCTCTGCAGTGAAAAGTAAAATACAATAAGAAATATGAGATTCAAAGGATTATTCAAAAATAAAAATATTGAAGAGTTTGAGCCCTCCTTAAAAACATAACTTTATCTAAAGTACCTGTAAATAAGCTTTACAAATAATATGATCACAAATCAACAGTTTATATTTATATTTGAGGCAAGACTGCTCTATCAAAGTTCGGATTGTTCTTTTATGCTCTTTAATATTACGAATTTGGTTGGCTGCAGCCGAGAGGTTTCAGTAATACAACCACAGTCCTGGACTGATTCCTAGTCTTTACAGAACATAAGGTAACAAGCGGCCAGTAAAACTGAGGCATCTGTTTTCCTTGACTTCATCAGCATCCAGACGGATGAGTCAGTACCTCTAAGTCCAGAGCAGCAGCCAAACCGGTACACACACTAATCAAACTTGGCAGCTTTAAAAAAACAAAACGTCCAGGGGCCACGTGCTAATCTGTAAGTGTTGCGAGGGATTGAAAGCGTACAGGGCCGGGATTGCCCCAAAAATGTCTGTGTGAGTCGTGTTCCTGTTCTGCCTGCGGCTATGGATGACCTCCGAGTGGCTTACTGCATTAAGAGTCACTGTAACTTCTGGCCTCTGTGATTGGTCAGGAGCGCTGTCAGACACTCACCCTCGGGTCGGTATTGGGCGATGATGGTGACCGTCTGTCCCGCCCCCTTGAGCGCAGCCGCGGCCTGCTCATGAGTTGCACCTCGCAGATCAATGCCATTTACCTGAATGGAGGGCATACATACATGCATGCGTTATTACAGTGAACAGACTCAGTACACGCCTACAGTCGGATTATTTTTATTTTAATTTTTTGCACATAATTGTAGATGTAGATCAGACATAAGTCCACACTGCCTACTAGTATAAATATTAAATACATAAAACATAAAAATAAAACAAAACAGAGAAAATAAATATTCACATCTTGTCAAGCAACCAGATCATATAAAAATGAGAAAATTAAGCCTTAGAGGTCGTAGTCATTACTGACGGTGACGGTGACGGTGATGTGGATGTGATTCGCATGTCTCATGATGGCAAACCCTCCCACCCAGTTTCATTCCTGTGGGTTGATTCCTTCTGGGTGCAGCTATTTGTGCAGCTATTCTTTTGATGATGAGCGTATGCCAATTGTTATATCATAGTTTTTGCCATCAAAAGGGCAAATTGTTAACTTTCAATCCATATTTGTGTTTGTATGTAGAAAAGTGTTTTATTACAATTTGTCTTTGAGGAAATTCTATTGTGGTCCAAGTCTTGTTTTGAGGAAAAGAGAAACCAACATCTTTTAGCTTTTTTCCATGATTTGATCATTGTTTGGGACATGGAATTTAAGGAAAATATGACAAGACTCGACCCTGTCAGTAGAGAATGTAAATATAATTATGTGAAAGATATTCAGTTAAGGATTTTTTGGTGCTGAAAGTTATGTCCGGGATTCAGTTTTCCCAACAAATGGGTAAAATTCTGGGTCTGAAGCCAGTTTTAAATGTGAGGGACTCGGTACAAACAGCACACCAGAGCACTCATCAGTCCACAGATCTGTGTTTCATCACAGTGGATAATGTTTTATTCATTTTGGATAATGGACAATAACTCACTATAACATGCACTGCCACTCGCAAAAAGGAACAGCTGTTACATCTGCCACATGACGTTATTTCATTCGGCATATTCCTACAGGTATAAAAAGACGTATTTTTAAAGAAGAAGTGGAAGTGTAACTTTGGTGGTAAGTGAAAGTGGTAAGGAGGTTAGTGGAAGTAAGTCAAATAAGAACTGTATTTGCTGGTACACAGGCCAGTGAGCTAATGTTACAGACTCGGAACTTGAGCACAAAGTCATTTTCTGGAATGCTGGTGAGGTGTCCAATCTTACATATAAACTTTGGGTGACTGTGTTTACCGGAAATGCTGATATTTACCTGCTATCAGAAATCATGTAGTTACAGGGGTTGGACAATGAAACTGAAACACCTGGTTTTAGACCACAATCATTTATTAGTATGGTGTAGGGCCTCCTCCTCCTTTTGCGGCCAATACAGCGTCAGTTCGTCTTGGGAATGACATATACAAGTCCTGCACAGTGGTCAGAGGGATTTTAAGCCATTCTTCTGGCAGGATAGTGGCCAGGTCACTACGTGATGCTGGTGGAGGAAAACGTCCTTCTTGGTGGTATGCTGACATTACCCTGGATACCGTGGCTCTTGATACATCACAAAGACTTGGTGTCTTGGTCACAGATGCGCCAGCAAGACGTGCACCATCAATTTGTCCTCATTTGAACTCTGGTATGTCACCCATAATGTTGTGTGCATTGCAATATTTTGAGCAAAACTGTAAAACTGTGCTCTTACCTGCTAACTGAACCTTCACACTCTGCTCTTACTGGTGCAATGTGCAGTTAATGAAGATTGGCCACCAGGCTGGTCCAATTTAGCCATGAAACCTCCCACACTAAAATGACAGGTGTTTCAGTTTCATTGTCCAACCCCTGTATGTAACTACGTATGTACTTACTTGATTACACAATTCCATGAACGGAATTCTGCAATGTAAATGACAGTGACAATAATAACCTTAGATTTTTAGAGGTTACCCAGTGAAGGAAGGCAGCTATTACAGATGTGGGATGGCATTTACTGCTGGGAATGTCGGGGTCTGAGGCCTGGAGAATTCAGGATTAGGCTGGAGAAAGTAACTCTGCTGCTGGTTGTTGGCACACGCCATGTGGCAGAGTCATACTGTTATAAAGCTCTCATAATGGGATCCTACAGAGCGCTAACTCTACTCACCATAGGGAAGGCTGGTGGAGTGTGCGCACCAGCATGTGTGTGCTGAAGCGTGTGTGTGAGTGAGCGTGCGTGTCGTAACCCACTGTGCGTTCTGGCTCACGCAGCCATTCCTGCGTGCATGTGTACGTGAATGTCTGCAGTATGCCCTGTGTACTCAGACTCATTTGACAGCATGAACTCAGGAGGCAGACCAGAGTTATTCTTAGACTCCAAATCAGGCCAGCACGCCATTATCTATCTTTCTAGATTCCCTCTCTCCTACCCAGTCCCTCCCTTTTCCTTTTCTCCACTTTTCCTCTTTTCTTCTTCCCCTTCAGTTCAACTCTTCTGTTTTTCATCATGTGTTTTGCTCTCTATCTCTCTGTGTCATTCTCCCTTACAGCCTCTCCCTTTCATTCCCCAGCCTCTCATTCTTCCATGCCTCATCCTTTACCCTTTTCTTGCCCTTGCTCTCTCTTTCTATTTCTTTACTCTTCTTCGTCTCCTTATCCTCTATGTTTCTCCTAACCCCTTGTTTCTCTCTAGTATCTCTCTTTTTAACCCTCTCGCTCCCTGTCAGTAGAGTCCATCGAGAAATATCTTTTTCTCTTTCTCCTTGTACATGACCATAGACTGATGGAATTTGGTGCAAACCAGATCAAACCCATATCAAGTTATGAGCTGAAACTGACCCAACTAAGTCCAACTTTATCTAAAACAGGCAGTAGCTGGCCCAACATCATCCTAGGTAACTAATAAAGCCTGACATTTTACAGGTTAACAGGCTACTCCAACAATATTCAGCAGTAAGCTTTATTGAAGGTGTCACTGCAACATATAGCGTATGAATTTCACCTCTCTCAGGCATTACTGTATCAAGTTATTAGCTTATTATATTATACTTACAGAACGCTTCATTCATAACAGTGTGTTTATGTAAAACCCAACTGTATTTAGGCAGTTCTGGCTTAAGTGATATAAACCTTGTTTCAATTTAATTCAATTCCAAACAATATCAATTTAATTAATTCATTCATCCTCTGAGCTACAGAGGGTGCTGGAGCCTATCCCACCACCTCATTGGACAGAAGGCAGGAAGCACCCTGGACAGGCCACCAGTCCATCACAGTGCAGGCTCAGACATACACATTCAGAACTAAGGGGCAATTTAGCATCTCCAATTCACCCCACAGCATATCTTTGTCAAAATTAGGACCAGATCACTTGATTAGTCGGCCTCTTTCCTTACCTCTCCATCTTTCCCCATCCATTGTTTTTCATTCCTTGCGCCCCTCTTTCCCCTCGTTTCTTACTACCCACTCCATCTTTCTCTCCCCTTTCCCTTCACCTCCCAGTGTCTTGTTGAACTCAAACTGATCTGAGCTGAAGTACTGCAGCCAGTTCTTAGTGATTGGCACTGAGCGGACTGAGGGTATCTCATTAGAACACACAGACTGAGCGGGACTGATTGTGAGTGGGGTAATGATTGAGCCCATCTGATTTGGAGTGGTCTGGGGGACTCCGTGAGTTCTGATTATGAGCGATACAAGGACTGAAGGTGTCTGATTAGGGGTGGTTTGTGGCATTCCACAATTAGATTTACTCCCTATAGTTAGGCATGAGTGCCTGATAATAAGGCTCTGATGAGCCCTAATGATGAGTTAGGCCGCATGAGATCAGTCTCTGAGTTTTGCCTCCAGCAGTGCACAGCTCAAACTGAGATATTAGAAACACGGTGTTAATTAGCCCTCTGACCAGACTTACTCACTCTGACTCAGTGGGGTCAGTGTTTAACCACTCCAGAATTCACGCGATACTATTTGTGATGCAATCTTAATTATTTTTGACCTTCTATAAAACTCTTGATTTTAAACAAGTAATCCTCCTGCTCTTGAGGATCGTGTGTTCATATCGATACACTAGGTGTGACAGCACCCTCTGCTGTTGGACAGGGAATCTGCATTGCTATAAAAATGAACTGATGGCTTATTTGTTATATGCAATGCAGAAACGCTGTTTGACTGTTTGTTTAAATACACTTTTAGACAAATCCATCCTGATTGTGCAGGAAAATCAGAGAAAACAGGGCTAACCTACAGTACCAGGACTAAGACTAGGCAAAACGATCTTTGTAAACTGCTCTTATTTCTTAAAACTGAAAGTGCAAGAGCATTTCTTTTCTTTAACTGAGGTTAAGATTAGTTTTGGATCCATACGGGTATGTATGACGTATGTGTGACCCCATGTCCTCACAGAGTATTACAAACAAACCGGCGTGTGCGTGTGTGTGTTTGTGTGCCTATAGACAGTGAAATCCAGTGAAATCTAATGAACCATATGGTCAATACAGCAAATAGCAACAATTAGGCAACATGCTAAACATCAAACACCCATTCTTGTCACAACAACAGGCTTGGGCTGTATGTCCTTGTCAGTCAAGGAATCTCTGTGGCGTACACTGTGCGTGCGTTTCAGGCAAGGGACTTACAGACAGGATCTGGTCTCCTCTCCGCAGCTCTCCACTGAGATCTGCAGGACCTCCGGCCAGGATGAAGGAGACGAAGATTCCCTCGCCATCCTCGCCGCCCACGATGTTGAAGCCCAGGCCGGTGGAGCCTTTATGTAGCACGATCTTCCTTGGCTCCCTGTACATACAGGTCCAATAGTACATTAGCTCAGAGTCCGTTGGGCTCAGCATCTCTCCTGACACACACACACACGCTGCTCTGCAACACTGTATACATACACACACACGCACACAGGAGACGTGCGCACACTCACAGACACACACTCAGGCCGGTCGGACGGACGGTTGCTGGCTCGCAGTCTAGCGTACGCTCCAGCACAATGGCTGGTGCCCAATAGGGGACTGCTCCACTTACACAGCATTTGTCCCATTTCTGACTGGTTTCCTAGAGACGGCGATGGAGCATACACACACATAGGCGCACAGGGACGTAAACCCATGCACAACCCAAAAAATACACACACATCTCATACAGTGGGCCACAGAAAGCTCTAGTAGCCTAGACCTACAAATCACCGAGCTTTGGAGGCTGCTGAGTTCATAGTAAATGTGACATTTCACACTAAAGCTTTTATCTGGTCTAAGTTTAGGACTGAAACTGAAAACGACCTGAAAAACCAACAAAAATAATCTTTGAGTCTGACCCGGAACTGAACCCGAACCCGAGCCAAGCCTGACCAAGGCTTTTTCCAAACTCAATCTGGCCTACATCTTAAGATTTGAGTCCAAAACTGACTTGAAGCAAACAAAATTGTATATGAAACATCCAAACAAGTGCCCAATCATGAACCTGAGCCAATGAATGAAGCCCTGTTTTAGGTCTGGATACACTTTTCATAATGTGCTGTTCTCTGTTCAGTCCTGGAAATTAGCCTACACCTGTTTCATCCCGAAGCTTTTTCTATACACAGAACAAATTACATATAATATATATATATATATATATATATATATATATATATACCCCAGAACAGGGTAATGAAACATCCTGAGATAGCTATTTTAGAAAAGATTTAAAAAAATAATAATTCAAATGGAAATTCCTGAATAGACTTCTGTATTAAGTATTTTCACTCTAAAGAATGTTTTCTCAGTTCAACAAGAATTACTTCATGTGGTACATTAACTAGTTTTATTCAACCTAAGTAAGTAGTTGGATTTTTGAGTTGGATAAAACCAGCGCAATTGCTTGTTACGGTATGAAGTCACTGTTTAGCTGTTCCACAAGTGGGAGCTATTAGAGCTCAGATCCCTTTTGTAAGCATCACTGAAAAAGAGGAATCATGGTAATGAATGTATGTTTGTAGTTACAAATCATGTGTATATGAAGTACGAGGCTTTGTTTAACTGGGTCCAGGCTGAACAGTTTGACAGACAGCTAGCAGGTTACACTTCACTAAGGGATTCACTGTAAAGCCATGTAGCAAATAGGTCATGAATGTCTCTTGCAAATGTTGTTGTTTAAGTAACAACATGCACTGAAGTGAACACCACACCGCTAGTTATGTTTCAGCTAAGTATAATTTTATTGTATAATCTTTAAAAACAAAGAAAAAAAACAAGGCAATACATTACTAGGTAAATTGCTAGGTGAACATAACCGCTAGATTACTCAGATACTCATGTAATCAACAGTGAAAGCCCTAATCCTGACGTGTTGGCCTCTCCTCGCTCTCCTGGCTGTTTCTTTCTCCTGCAGTGCGGACCTTGTATACCTCACTAAATTCTGTCAACAACTTGAGTGGGAGCGATGCCAGATTAAAAGCTTTTAGGATAATGAAAATAGGAGGGAATCCAGCAGGGAGGGTAAATAAAGCAGAGGGGAAAGTGGTAGGCGCGATGTGAGAACTCAAGCGTGAATTAACCTGACCCGAACCTGACACATACTTGGGAAAAGGCATCCAAGCCTCAACCAAGCAAACGGTTTAAGCTAAATAAGTGTAATGACTCAGGATAAGTGATATCTCTGACTTCATTCCAAAGACATGAATACTGAATACTGAACAGTCACCCGCATGGCCACCCGAGGGGGTCATTGTTTTCACAGGAGGCCTTCTTGATGGACTACGATGGTAGGGTCTGACTTAAAGAGTGAGTGTGGAGAAAAGCCACATTTTCCTTTCGACCTAAATATAATCAATCAACAAAGGCATGCTTGCTGTCCAAAATGTATGTCTGTAGTTTTGCATTTGAGCTACAAGGCTAATGTAGCTAACCAGTAATGGATATAACATCCAAAGAAAAACAGCTATCTCCAAAATGGTAACTTTACAGGAGAGGGCAAAAACCTCCTTTGACTTTAATGTAAGTCAATGGAACCAGACTTTTAACCAATGGACTTTGGGCCATTTCTGTTGGTCCATCCATCATGAGAGTTTTACACAGTGTAAACAGCAGCTGCTGTGATCAAATGATGCATAAAAGTGAAAATCCACAAAAACTGAGATACGTGTTTTTCATTGGACAGCCACAACATACATCCTTCCCAGTTTAAACTACACATCTAAGTTGTTACACACTCTGATTGTGTATGTGTTTCTGATACTGCAGATGGATAAAGCAAGGAGGAAACTGTGGGAAAACACTGAACAGCCAGAAAGTGATGGTAAAGTCATGTACAGGTGGACTGTCAAACCCAACCAATCACACGAAGGTGTATCTCCAGCTGTGACACTTTCGACTGGAGCATGGACACAGCTGCTCTCAGATGTTTACAGATGATAACACAAAGTGACGACACTTAAGACGTGGCTATTTCAGCCCAGCATGCTAATCCAGTAGCTCTGCCTTCAGCTCTGCTCTGACTCTTCTCTGACCTACTTATGATGAGAAGACAGGCCATTCTCTAATTTTCTCCGCTTACGTCCCTCTTTCTTTCTGCCTTTCCATACTTGCGGTTCTGTTGAAGAGCACAAGTACACAAGTGTGCGGATATGTAGAGCATCTACGGGGGGGTTCGAGGCAGGCTGCGGAGATTCTCACAATGTTAATGGTTTCTCTGATATTACCAAACACGTCGGACTGCGGGATTTATCTAACTGAATAAAGACCTACTGGGGAAAGGAAGCGTTGAGTGTACTGCATATAAACAGGACACATCTGAACACTTACCAGAAAGCACAAAACCACAAGTATGGAGAGAGTCTCTAACTCTTACTCCGTCTCTTTCTCTCTCTCTTTAATCTTTCAATATCTTCCTCTCTTCTTCTTCTTCTTCTTCTTCTTCTTCTTCTTCTTCTTCTTCCCCATCATATCCTTTATCCCCCTCCCTCTCTCTTTTTCCCCCTTGTTTCAGTATCTATCCCTCCCTGCCTCACTGCACCTCTCTCTACCTGGGCCAGTTCAGATGTTTAGCCGACAGTACGAGTTTCCCCAGGTCAAGCTGTGCCTCAGAAGCATGTATGTTAGTCAGACACTGTTCCTAGATACAGCAAATTCAGCCTCACAGTAGACCGAGAACACTTCAGCATACACTAACCTGATGATCTCCTGAAACACCTTCAAAGTGTTTTCATACAGGCTATTTTCAGAACATTACATTTAATAAAGATTTGTACACTGAAATAATTTCTATACATGATTACAGAAATACTAGTCAACAGCACTCATGTCGAGGAGATGTCCAACAACTTGTACATGTATATACAAGTAGACACTGCACTTCTTGACGCATCAGTAATGCCTTTCAGAACACCAACCAGCCCAACAAATGCAGTGTCTGTTGCTATACACTTCAACCACTAGATGGCGGCCACTCCACACTGGAAAGTCACAGTATAAACCCTTTTAACATAAGGCCACTGCAGACCAACACATTTAGCTGCAATCCTATATAATTAATCAACTCCCTTTTCTTTGAGTCCAAATAATACGCTGAACACTGATGTCACAGCTTCTAAAAATACTATAATTTGATATTCAAAGAAAACTTAGCTAGACTACCCCAAAAAGTTTTCAAGTCACTTAAAAAAGAAAGATTCATATCAGTGGCATGCAGTGCCTACAGTGGGGACCCCTTCTACACTAAATTTGATTGGTCAGATTTCCTGGTCAGATTTCCTGTCATTTTGCTGATACACTTATATTATAGAACCCATTTAAAACATCATCAGAAGGGACGCATACAGACATGCACAGGAGTGACCTCTGAATCCGTTCTAGTGCGCGGTTTTGATTGGTTGCAGGACTCTCAGACAGATATAGCAATAAAGAAAGCACAAAGTAGTGTTTCGCAACGACTGGTGTTTTTGATTTTACTTTGTTCATGAGGTATACAGTATATTTATAAAATCTTTCCATCCAGCATCTTGTTACATATATATGAAGCATATATATATTTATACACCGATCAGGCATAACATTATGACCACCTCAATGTATCTACACTCTTTATCCTCTTTATCCAACTACAAACTGTAGTCCATCTGTTTCTCTGTATACTTTGTTTTAGTCCCCCCATCACCTTTTTTTCAATGGTCAGGACCCCCACAGGACCACAGCAGGTCCTGATCATTCTCAGCACTGCAGTGACACTGACGTGGTGGTGATGTGATGTCTGTTGTGCTGCCTGAGTGGACCAGATACAGCAGTGCTGCTGGAGTTTTAAACACCTTTAAAGTGTCACTGCTGGACTGAGAATAGTCCACCAACCAAAACCATCCAGCCAACAGCGTCCTGCGGGCAGCGTATATATATACATATTTGTTTCAGAGAAGAACATTTTCAGCACAATATCAGATTGATGGTTTACTCTTGAACTTGATTGTAGAGAAAGAAGAATTGCAAAGAGACTGTATTAGTACTACTGTAAAGCACAGAGGTGGAAACGTCTGGAGCTGTTGTTTACTGATGAGATCATTAACTCTGAAGAGCATGAAGGCATTTTAAAAGCCAACCTGCAGACGTCTGCATGGAAACTGCTTAAACAATAACAATCAGCCTTTGAAAGGATACTTTGCCGAAGACGAAAACGAATCTTGGAATGGTCTGTTTGAAATGACACTTAGTTTGACATTTTGTTTCCTAACACAGTGAAATCAATGCACTTTAAACATGGTGCAAATGTCTAAACGCTCGAACTT
Source organism: Semaprochilodus insignis (assembly GCA_034552555.1). Classification (NCBI taxonomy): domain Eukaryota; kingdom Metazoa; phylum Chordata; class Actinopteri; order Characiformes; family Prochilodontidae; genus Semaprochilodus; species Semaprochilodus insignis. Next base: position 1,744,000 of record CM067490.1, read on the forward strand.
TCTCACAGTGTCAAACAAGCACAGCCTGCATAAAACACACCTACGAACCTACGAGAGTAGACAGGACTCACCACTTTTCTCTCCAACTTACAATTCAAGTTCCTCCATGAACTACAGAACTTCTGGAATGACTAGAGATTTGTTTACTTGCCCTGAAGAGTGTGGACTAATGCAAGCACGCTCAGGCCTCCACAGGTCTTGCTAACTCAAAACCACTGGCATTAATCTCCCTCTTCCTGTCTCTCTAGCTTCCTTGCTGAGGTACAATACTCCCCCCGGCCGGCTGCCTCACCTTTCTACAGCACAGCACTTGATACAGCCAGACACCTCTCCCCTCAGCAGCCACAGGAATCCCAATAAGTTTCTACTTGCCTCCTAGTGCCTGCTTTTGCCTTTCCCCGTTCTATCTCTTTCTCCCTCTCTCTCTCTCTGCATTTGTATCTCCACATTCATCATTGTGAAGCCTGATTCCAAATGGAAAAACAAACAAAAGGAATTGCACTCACTTTAAATTCTATAAGCCTGCTTCGCTGCCTAATGTCTTCTGAAAAGCGGCATAGATTACACTGCACTCATACTGCTACACATGCAGACCCACACACTTCTCGCCCACCGGCTATTTATTTACCTTCCCCCACCATTCACTCCACCAGGAAAATGCCAAAAATGAACATGGCACAGAGATATCATGTTAAACAACATGTGCAGAGAGAAGTGGGCAGTTTGCAAACTACAAGTGCATGTTTTCAGGCTATTCTGGAGCTTCAAACCCATATGAGCATTTGGTGCTGGAATGACTGACGCTGTCTGACGCTGGGTGTGGGTGAGGGCTCTGAAAAAGTTGTTAAACGTTGTTGTCTGCTAGTGCAAAGGCATGTGTATGTGTTATTAAATGTGATATTCCAGAAGTGTGTTTAGTTAGGGGTGTTTTGTGATGGAGTTCACAGTGAGAGTGACGTGTGTGGCTAATGGTGACCTCCCCTGTGAGTCCAGTGTCCCGTACGCTCCTTTCTGCTGGTGTTGAATAAAGAACACTCACTCACAGTGGAATCATGGCCTCACCTGTGTCTTACTCTACGTCAGCACAGCAGTATTTTTCCTGAACACAGCAAGCTAAAGGTTCATTACGGAGGGCCAATGAGAGCGTGGCTAATAGGGCTGGTTAAGGTGTGAGATTAGTACAGAAGTTTCTGTTTCTGTTTCCTAAATGCTTCAGCTGACCATCCAAACTGTACTCCTCATTATTTACCAACATTGCCGGAATGTTTGATGTTTTTAGCAACATTAACACACAAAGGTGATAAGAAGCGATGGTGGAGATAATGTCTGCACCGGCTCAGACTTTTAAAATACCTTTAGAATAAAAAAATGAAAGCGCTGTTTTGCAACGTAGATGAATTTAATGTCATTACACTAGTCCTAGTGAACTATGCTGCCTGTCATTGCAACAGACAGTTAAAACAGAAGTTAAAGTTGACTTAAGGTTAAGATAACATTTAGGAATTTAGGATTAGGACACTACATCAGGGTTAGTATATCAGGATATTACTATAATACTGTTTTCATATCTGGAAATAGGATAAGATTATGAAACTGTGATTCTGTAATAGCTCCTGTCCGTTATAATTACATTGCCATGAGGACAAAACAGAAGTTGTTAAGTAGTGTGTGTAATATGACCCCAGTACACCAAGTTTGTTTTTGCTGCATATGCCATGCTAAATGGTCTGTGATTGGACAGTTTACATGTCAGATAAATGGCCCTTTGCTATAGCAGTTCTCAAAACCTACCAATAAAGTCAGACTTCATTTTAGTGCAGTCTTGGGGAATTGTCTATCTTTTGTACTATCTCGTGTAGTACTTATACACTAATAAAATTCAGACTTTAGTGTTCAGCAGAAAAACGATTTCTGTTCTCTCATTCAGTCTGTTCACTTCTGTTTCCACCACCAATGTATTTCAGCCACAGTTACAACGATTAGATTTATTAGTCCGCTAGTTGACCAGTCTATGCAACCCCTACTAGTGAGTAGTTTATAACAGGGAAGCCAGTGAGCGTGCTTACTTTTCCCAAAGCTTGTATTGGCTAACAGTTCACAGCAGAGACGCCTATTGTTTTTCCTGTGCTAGCATTTGTTAGTAGTTCATTTGTTATTTTAGCCAATTTTCTCCTCTAAAGAAGTGTCTATATGACTGATGGATCACTACTGGCAATGAGGGCTATTATAAAGCAGCTCTGCACAACATATGACAAATTTGGAGTATATGACCTTTTCTGAATATGCCATTTTAATAATTTTACATATTAGATATGACATTTCATTACTCATCTGTGCGTGTTTTGGATTTCAGTGTGCCATTATTTGAGGCTCCCAAGCAAAACAACCAAACATAACCGAGCCACTAGGATTCTACCAACTCATCCTGCCAGAATGGTAGCTGTTGCGTGGGCAGATAGTCTGAAAATAACTGTAACACTGGAAAAAAAAAGAATGGCTGGGAAGCGACTTTGATATCTATTTATTTTCCACATATACGCACTCATAAGATTTTGCTAGTCACTTTAGTCATCTAAAAAAACCCTAATGGTAGGTTTAAGTGGCTGCCGAAAAAACTGGATGGCTGATATAATCATCAAAGAGCTTCGGTTCTGACGCACAAACGGCTGAACAGTGTGTGAGAGTGAGTGTATTCGAGTGTATGTGGGGGCTGGAGAGAGTGTGCAAGTGGGATGAAGCTCCTCTGCTTCACTGAGAGACTTTTGAAGAGTGAAGGCCACAGCACACAGACAGACTACAGCCCACAAACACAGTCAGAGAACCACACAAGCAGTGCATTAATACTTAGTGCTTACTTCCTTCAGTGTCATGTCATATACGATAGTATATTCAGTAGCACAGAATATACACAGTTGAGTCACATTATTATGACCTTCCTCCTTTGACGGCAGCACAGTGTAGCTCATGAAGGAAGGCACATTTTCATTGGCATTCTCTGGGCCCACTCATCCATGTGGAAGGCATCTCAACGTATTTGGGTCTGAATCCATCCTTGCAGATCAGATACACTCAGACATGCTAATTGTCTTCCCTGGGGCGGACGGGATCTACCAGCAAGACAATGCGTCACACGGCTAGAAATGTCCGACATTGGTTGGAAGAGCATGACCAAGACTGCCAAGTACTACCCTGCCCCCAGACTACAAGCCAGATAAGCATCTGTGGGACCACCTTGATCGTTGCGTTCGCTCTATGGATCCTCCCTCTACGCACTCTCCAGCAGCTGTGAAACGCCCTGCAGTTAGCATGGCTCCAGATACTTGTGACAACCTACCAGGACCTTACTGAGTCACTCCCAGTCATCTAGTTCCTGCCTGGGCTGCACACAGTGGTTCCTCTGGATATTAGCTGGTGGTCATAATAATGTGACTCGACTTTGCATCTGAAATGTAGACCCTGAATTATTCTGATTTTCAATGGATCTCACTTATCCGAGACTGGTTCTGTAGTGTTAGGAGAACTTGTGAACAGGTATTTTACATAGAAATACTTTAGACAGAAACAAATATTGCAATGCCTTCATTTTTCTTTCTAGCAAACCGTTTACCTACACTCTGGATTTGATTATTTTTGTACTGTACAGTTTGAAGAATGAATGCTATGTGTGTTATAGTATACAGTGAAAACATATGCTGTATAATAAATATAAATACAACATAATACAACAACATAAATAGCAGAAAAACATGAACAATATTAAAATTAGGGTTAAATGTGCAGTTTGTAATGTCATGCAGTATTCTGTTTGTTCTATCCTTAAGCCTCCACTGACCTACCAAAAGCCATGTGATAGCAGTATGAAAGCTGATCATGAAGTGGTGTTACCTCAGGGGCGGTTTGGGAATGTCCACAGCTGTATAAATCGTGAGGTGTTATCTTGTGACTGAGGTTAAACACTGGCCAGTGTGCTCATTGCAAGGCAACGGGAATTAGAGTTAGAAAGAGACATGCTAGTGAGTGCCAGGCGGCATTCCACTGTCATGCCTTCGAACTCCGATAATTCATGCTGGCCAGTGTTTAACCTCATTCACTCAAAAAGTGATCAGCACCCCTAGTGGACGATGCTTTGGTTGGTAGTAGAGTCCATACCTGAAGATACATCTCAAGCTTTATGGTGATTAGTCAATGCTCAAGATCTCAAGACTTTATATATATATATATTTGTCCATGTTATAGCAGCACCTAGTGATACAGGTGCACCAAACTTTAAAGATTGTCCACAACTTTCTGCAGATACATGCCTGTGAAGTTTTGTAATGAGCTGTATATGCTATGCTAATCCTATTGCTGGATACTACACAGTTTCACACAGTGTTTTTTTGGATTAGTTTAATACCAGATTTGACTAGACTGGGCAAAAATGCAGGGACTAGTTTGGACTGAAAAATGTGTGAAATTTCGCACAAAATGCACATTTTCTCAAATTGACTTGAGGGAGCTTAATGATTCTTTAGACCCTTTTATTACCACTAATAAAGAGAAAAAAGAGTCTCATATGTTAACGCACGGCTCAGAAGGTACGACCCAAAAGGTCTGAAGCCTCGCTCACATGCCTGAATTGACATCCAATAAAAACAGACCCACACAAACCCTCAAAAATCCACCCCAAATCAGTGACATCAAGTTCCCACATTCCTAAACTGACTAAGGTGCAAACTGTAAAAGATCAGTCAAGTCAATATGGCTACAACCACTGGTGCAATAAAAACTCATTAACTCATTTTCATCCATGCCTGTTCTTTATCAGTGTATTCATGCAGTGTATTCAGACAAGTCAGCTAACCATCTCCATCAATACGACCACATCAACACTTGTAAAGCACATCAATAGCTCTCAGAACTACAAAGCCAGCAAACTATTCAGAGCAGATAGTGCACAATGAGCAATGTCTGTGACTGACAGAGATGCACGCTGTATTGATATGCTCACCATGGGCTCTGCTAAGTGATCTCTCTCCCTAGGAGGTCCAGCCTATCTCCAAAGACCTCTGCCCAGTTTAGGTCAATAGAGCCACTTCCTGGACACGGCCTCTCTGGGGTATCTGGCCTGGAAAACTACTCTCATAGATCCACTCAGTAGATCTGATCGACCTGTGTAAAGGGCAACTGGCCATGGAACGACAGCAAACTATCCTTGGACCGCAGGACGATGCCACAAAGTGGTCCTTTACCCTAAGAAGTCACAGTTTTCATTGGATATATAGTATAATGTTCACATTCACAAGTAGAAAAGGATATACTTTAAGGTGACTTCATAAAGTTAACTCTTCGTTTGCCAGCTTATTATTCTATAATTGCTTTTGTACTGTTGTCACGGCTTCCATATGAAAGCTAAGACTATAACACTTTGCAGGATTGCAGAACTTGTGATAGTTCACTTGTGCTTTTGGGACCATTTGCACATACAGTGTTTATTCAAGATGTCCCCATAGAATATGAATGGTGCAATGGTGAGACAAATCTAACAGACACAATTATAACACCAACACCAGCACATAATCAAATACATACAGATATTAGCAACCACCTGGGATTCCATGGCAACAGGCTAGCAACACCTTAGCATCCACCTAGGAAATCACAGCAATGGCTAAGCAACACTTGGGGTACCATAGCAATTGTCCGGCAAAATCTTAGCAATCAGTTAACATAATTATGCCTTAGCAACACCTTAGTGACCACCTGTTATACCAGCACATCAGCCTACCAACACCTTACTAGTCACACCTGGTATACCAGTGCAATGGCCTGCCAACACCCTAATGACCACTGCAACAGCCAGTGCAACAGCCTATAAACAGCTTTCGTGACCACCTGGGATACCAGCACAACAGCCTGTGCAATATCTTGGTGACCACTTGGCATTTCAGCACAATGGTCTAACACCACCTTAGTGACCACCTAGCAACACCTTAGTGACCTCCTGGGATACCAACACAATGGCCTAGCAACACTTTAGTGAACACCTGGTATACCAGCACAACAGACTAGCAACACCTTAGTGACCACCTGGTATATCACACCTTAGTGACCACTTGGTATATCACAATAACGGCCTACCAACATCTAGTGACCACATGGAATAACAGCACAACAGCTTATCAACACCTTAGTGACCACTTGACATAGTGCAACAACCAAATGCCACCTTACCTGACCGTCTTAGATACCAGCACAACTGACTAGCAACATCTTAGTGACCACTTGGGATACTAGCGCAATGACAAAACAGCACCTTATCAACCACCTGGGATACCATATCAACAGCCTAGCAACACCTTGATGAAAGCCTGTGACATTAGCTCAATGGCCTAGCAACACCTTATCAACCACCTGGGATACCATATCAACAGCCTAGTAACACGTCAGCAACTACTTGGGATTTGATAACAACCCTTTTGTTAAGCCAACTTAAAGTTCGTCCATGAATGTTCAGACATGAACATAAATGATACAGAATGTAAGTTGTCCAGCTATCAAATCTAAGTATAAATAACTGTTTATTTTAAATAGGTACTTACAATATTACATTGCAATAGTGCAGCAAAATAACCAGGACTAACTCGTAACTTCTCTCTCCATATTTATTATCATAGATGCATCTGCACTTTACAACAAATTGATACAGTACATCACTCCATAATATACTATCCAATACAATATGTCTTAGGGTCATATGTTACAAAATTACATTTATGGCATTTGGCAGATGTTCTTATCCAAAGCAACTTACAATCTGATAATTTCTTACACAGGCAGGTGAAGGTAGTGTTAGGAGCCTTGCCCAGGAACTCTTAGTGGTATAGGGTAGGGTGCTAGCACAGGTAGTGGGCAGTATGGGAGGGAGATATGCTACCCACTAAGCTAATACTAAGCTGTTATCAACCACACATACTGCTAGAGACAATACTGATAATTTTGCATGTTATGTCGTGCCATGTTTTGCATGTTACAGACGTTTGTCCATCCCCATCAAATTACATTACCAGTCTAAAGTTTACACACAGCTACTCAGAGAAGGTGCTTCTTAGGTTTATCTTATTGCTTTACTTTAGAATAAAAGTGAAGACATCAAACTATAAAATATCATGCGTAGAATTATGCAGTCCACCTTAAAACCCTCCACAATGGAACTTTACAGGAGGATGAAACAGCTTTCTTAACCTGCAGTGGAGCTGATAGAACAAGGTTTATTTCTAAGCAGGTTTGGAGCAATTCTATTGGTCGGTCCCTCATGAATATTCACCACACTGAAAGGAGAACTAGAGCTTTTACACCGTGCAGAAAAAAGAGATAAATGTTGTCGGTGAAACAAAATATATATTAGTGGTAGTGATATGGTAGAAATATAATATATATAAATATACTATTGTATATATGTGGTATATCAGGATATGTATTGTTTCAGACTTAGTTGGAACTGTTAAGTGTGAGCCTGTAGAGTCTTTGAGATAACCACACACATCCATTTAATTGGGTGTGTCTGAACCTTTGACTGGTAGTGTACATGTTTTGTTGAATTTCTGATTGACAAGTAGTACATCTATACTGCACATTTTAATTCAAAGTGACCGGTTTTTAGCATTTTACTTTTAACAAATTGCATATTTAAGTCTGTTCCCTGTAGAGGGTGTAACAACGACACATGTAATTTGACCGGCAGTATTCCAACTCTTGAAAACGACACTACATGTTGCACCTTCACCCTGAAGACACATCATGTTGTTTCACTGCATACCTACATATGGTTAAAATAAACTAAAGCCAAAAGAGAAGTCTAGGTCCAAGCCTGAGTCAATGAGACACAGCATTTCAGCTGTTTGCTAATTCAGGGCTGCTGTTAGACAGTGAGAGGTTTGATTGGGATTATGCTGTATGTCTGATACAGCTGCAAGGATAATACTCCTCACATTACACACGCTCCGTTTATCTCTCTCTCACACACACAACACCTTCCTTGAGGAGAGGGCGAGACAAGCCTCTATGAACAGTGCACGCTCTACTGGCAGGCTTATAATGCGGCTTTAACCTTTTGAGATTTGAGACTGAAGACCAGCACACTGGCTGAGAGAGAGAAAGAGAGAGAGAGAAAGAGAGAGAGAGAGAAAGAGGGAGATAGAGAGAGACAGACAGAGAGAGAGAAAGAGGGAGGTAGAGAGAGACAGACAGAGAGAGAGAAAGAGGGAGGGAGAGAGGGAGAGAGAGAGAAAGAGGGAGGGGGAGAGAGAGAGAGCGAGAGAGAGAGAGAGAAAGAGAGAGAGATTGATTTTTTGCCGGTTCAGTGGAGCAGATGCTTCACAATAGCACAGATCCCACACTGTAATTGGATTTAGAAAAGAAAGGAGACGCAGTGCACAGAGAGCAGAGAGGAACTACGGAATACCACTGCAGTTAGTGCACAAGCACCACATACCCTTCACCAGACTTCTGTTCTGTCTTGTAAGCATCATTAAGCATCTTCAAACTTAAAGATCATAAGTAATCTATCTATGCTCCACCCACAAACACGTTGTGGTAAGCAGTTGATAGGTTGGTCAAGGTTTACAGAAGGTTTTCAAATTTCTCCATATTTCCATTTTAGTTATGGCTAATTCCACCAACTACCCAACGCTCCCCCATGACACAGTGCTACCAGTTGGGAAGGTAAATGCTAGCACATGCTTCGTCACGTGTTTTTGAACTGAGATTAAAGTAACTAAAATCACATGACAGCTCAACACGCTTGGAGGAGAACACTAACTACCAATCAGGTTACATTCTGTTACAACTGTGTAGCTAAGCTTGCACTGAGTGATGTGGGTATGGTAAGGGTCGTTCTTATGCTAATGACCACGGACTGAACTCACAACAGTAGAGTCAATGCTTTGATAGTTGACTCTCGGGCCAAGAGTCCTATACCCAGCACTCTCCCTTTTTAATTAAAGCTACACTATGTGATTTTTGTGTCAGAATTAGAGGAAGCAGCATTCAGGAGAAGAGTTAGCTACCATTTCACATTTCGTTGAATGGGTTTTCCCAACATTCTATGAAGCTTGTCCACAAAGCAACAAGTGCTATGAAAAACAGACTTGTAGATGGAGAATGGATGGGTCAATTAACCCCCATTTGTACTGGAACCAATTACATTACAGTGAATTTAAAAAGTAAGCTGTTCACATTAAACCAACCAGCCACATCCCCCCATCCTCAAAAACCGTATTAAAGATTTGTAATAAAAACTGTAGCAGTAAAAAAAGGGCTTGCCACATGTGATCCACATAAGGAGTTCAGCGGCGGTGTTTAGCAGAGACGAGTGCATCAAGCCTGTCAGTGTGTGTGTTGAACTGGGCCACTTTGTCCTGTTTCCAGTAGTCACACATTGCATATCAATTAGCAGTGATAAGATCCGGCCCAGGGGAACGGTGATTTATGGTCTGTCTCTCTTAAGCACTGTCCTCATAAATGAAACAAAATTAACATGCCTCTCTCGTTCCACTGCTCACAACAAACCATTAATCACAGTAAAAAGCCTGGATGAGAAGGCGACTGCTGAGGCGTCTAAGGCAGGAGGGGTTAAACTTGCCCTGTGCCAAGGTGGCGTCAACCTAATGTCTTTCACAGCTACACAGTAGCCTATCTGGCTATACGGAGTAGGACCTACTCTGATGCTAGTCGTTTTGTGCTCAGCCCTTTGATCATTTGCCGTCACTGTGCAAAGAAAACCAAGTAGAAGACAAACCGTTCTTTACTTACAGTGTCAATGTGAAGAGACTTTATTACAAGTCACTTGGGAGCATTTCTATTGGTCCATTCATTATGGAATTTTTCCAAAATGTAAACAGTTGCTGCTGTGCAACAACAAAAAGATCAAATGGAGATTGCAAGATCAAAGATGGGCCCATTGACTATAATGGAGAAAAGGGGGCTGTTGAGTGAATGATGCTAAAACATTATGAGCACTGAGACCCATGAGTGCATTTCTGCAGCATTTGCAAACAACAGAAAAGCCACAAATTGGTGTATGTACATTTTGTGTATGTACAAAAATTTTAGAAATTAATTAGAAACAAGCTTCTTTATTCTTTATTTGCACGATTTGCTGCGTTCCTCCAAAACTCAGAGCAAGAGTGCCAAAAAGAGGCAGATGTGGATTTTCACAAGAGATGGCATGATACGGTTTAGACCAGTGCTCCTCAACCCTGGTCCTGGAGGCAACAATATAATTTCTGAGCTTTGGAAACTTGCTAAATATCAGCACAGGTCGGGTGTTTTCAAGTTTCAGCTGCCAAACAACGCAGAAAATTCACCACTTTTCCAGGTATTTTTCCTGTATATACGAACCAAAAAGGGGGATGCTTTAGGCTACTGTCTCATTTCAAAGGTAAAACTAGTACTTTTTGTGTTTCTGAGCAGTCAGCATAACTGTATGAATTACTGACAGGGAGTAACAGAGGCTAGAACAGAATAGAAGAGTTCCTTCTGTCTGACTTATAGACCGATCAATGCCTATTCCACTAAGCTCACCAGCCTACACTACCTTACAGACACAACTGAGTCACAGCCCAACCCTTAGGATAGAGATATACTTGCTGCGTCATGAACCCAACTGTTCACGTACTTGCCTATGTGCTATGCATGTTACTGGAGGCTTCCTCTAGAGGGCAAACTACTCAATTAGTCCAGTATTTTCAACTGTGCGTCTCGGATTTGTTTTCCATTCGACTTTTAAATTAATACTGATTTCTTACCAGCTGTTCTGACAAGCACATTTGCCACTGTGGCAAGGACACATTCAAATGTGGATACATGCCGGACACGGTCACGCAGCCTTTCTTCAAAACCTACCTAGTGCTTGTGTGTGTACTACACGTTATGTAGGCGTAGCATTCATTTCTAAGGACGTGCACAACCAACAGACCAAACAGACTTAGGATACGTGAGGTAGCCATCATGTGCACTTGAACAGGAAGTATATCTCTACCACTAGCTTGCTTATTTGCTAGCATTTGCTTGTTCAGTTCCTATGTTGCAAATGAGACAATCAGATTGTAACTGCTGTGAATAACAAATACAAAAAAAGTTTTCAGGAATCTAAAACTGACATTTAAAGCTTTTTAATGGTGTAATATATCACCAAATTACATAAAATGAGGTAAACAGGAAAACAGGAAGTGAACTACAGAGATGCCCCATTACCACCAGTACAGCGTTACAGCAAGAAGTTAAACAGGAATATCCCACATATTCCAACAACGTTAAATCCTTGAGCTGATGACACTTATTCAGAGTGATATGAAACGAAGAGAAACTGACCCTCTTTAAAGAAACTGAGTTGTGTTAATAGGAACCAGGGGTCATGATTCCTATAACAAATATATCTATTTCATTTACTGTCCAAAATCTAGACCTCTCTGCCATGTGTTTCAGGGAACAAACAGGTTTTCACAAGCCTATATAACAATCTCCAAAACAGTGACTTTATAGGAAACTAAGCGTTCGTAACTTGTAATGGAAGTAATTTTAGACCATTTCCGTTGGTCCATTCCTCATGACATTTTAATACAATGCAAAGGGTAACTGGAATTTTCAAATAATGCAACAACAAAAATGGAGATCGCAAGATCAAAGATGGGCCAATAAAGTATAATAGAGAAAATAGGGCTGTTGAGGGAATGATGCTAAAAGATCATAAGAATTGAGACCCATGAGTGCGTTTTTGCAACATTCGGAAACAGTAAACAAATTGGTGCATGTAAATTTTGGTGAAAACAGAGGTGAAATCTTTATTGCAAGATTTGCTACATTCCTCCAGAAAGCAACCGTGCCAAAAGGAGGTAGATGTGGATGTCTGTCAAATTCAGACTTTTTTTTTTTGACACGGTTTGTACCTGTGCTTCTCAGCCCTGGTCCTGGAAGCCCACTGCCTTGCTCATTTTAATGCTTTCCCTGCTCCCAACACATCAGATACAACTTACCAGCTCATTAACAAACCCATTCAGGGTTGCAGGGGGCGTGTTAAAGCAGGGAATCTACTAAAACGCGCAGGGCAGAGGACCCTCCAGGACCAGGGTTTATAAACAGTGGTGTAGAACATGAACTACTGAGAGACATAGCTTTAGTGACACTAAAGTAGACAGAAGCATAAACAGTAAACAGAGTGCTTTAAACAATTGTTTGTGATTTTGCAACCGTGAGTGTTAAACAGTCTCAACAGGGTTATGTAAAGCTATTATGACTGGAAGCAGCTTTAATTCAGAGGCTATGTCAGCTGAAGCTGACTCTATCTCACTCTCTCTCCTGGTTCAGCTGAGAGTTCTCACAAAACTGCTGGCTCTGAATAAATTACAATGCTCTAAACCAACAAACAGCCGCATTCATGTCATCACAAAGTGTCAAACGTTGCCAATTTAAAAAAACACAACCCTCTCAAACTACGCGCCCCTCAGTCATCAACGTCAGCACTGCCGTGTTCAGGTTCATATCATTACCAAGTGCCATGTGCCAGGCTTTTAACTAATGCAGTAGGCGTTGCGTCTCTTTCGTGGTCTGACAAGAAAATCAGTCCCGTTCCCTCTGAAGCCAATTAGCGAATGCTTTATAATTCATTAAGTTATGCACTGATCATTGAAATTCTAAACAAACCGGTAAACAAAGTCCTCCCACGTTGAGGCATGGCACTAGGTGCAGCAGCTAGCTCCAGCCAAGACGTTCCACAGCCATCTGCACCTCGGAGAAACGCAGAGAGACTATCACACTGCGCTACACCTCCAGCACACACACATACATACACCCTGCTTTATGTAATAAAACCTCTCATATTAAACTCCATTAATCTCCGAACTATAAACTTTATATCCATGTTCATTTAATCAGCAGTACGAGCGGAGAGACGCTGCTGCTTTATAGCCAATTAAAGTCAAACTGTTCAGACAAATAAAACGAAAACAGCAACACAGGCAATAAAGGAGACAAAATCGATTCGCTGCGGTTTACAAAGCTCAGACAGTGCTTAAATGCTGTAGGCGCGCAACACTCAACATCCTGCGAGCACCCAGCCAGTGACCTTCAGAGACTTGTCAATAAACAATACAATCAACAGATAAACCCAGAGACACACTGAGGGGCTGGGGGGGTTAGCGGGGGTCAGCAGGGAAATCGGGTTCAGGCACTCTGCTGCCATGATTCTCTGTGTTAGTGCAGGAGATAGACAGACTAACATAAATACAACAGCCAAGATCAGCCCATTTATCATCTCTCTCAATGTATCAGAAGTAAAGGAACTGGCCGTCTTCTATTTACAGAGTCTGAACAATGTCTTGGGGGGCATTCTGAAGGACCGGCTGAACAAAGCGAGTTGAGTATGACTTGTATTAACACAGTCGTATGCAAAAGTCTGGACACCCGTAGTGAAATTACATGCTGTGTTGATTTCAGTCAGTCAGTTCCATGTTTCCCTCCAAAACACACCAACTTCATCTCTAGACTTTAGGCTTGTTAAGTAGCTGATTGGTTGGATCAGGTAGGAGCAGGGAAAACACTATAAGGTGAATGCAGGGGGTCCTCCAGGACCAGGGTTGGGACCCACTGTTCAGTGTGAAAATAGGTAGACATCCTCTTCAGACAATAATCACATTTTAATGCACAGTTACTGCTTATCTGCTGGATTTAACATATAGGCCAAAAAAAAAAAACATCAAATGTGGCCTTTGCAGGAGTTATGCTACATTTTATACTTTACCTTTATTGTTTGTTATGTTAAACATGGAAATAAATAGAAACTGTGCACTAAAAACATGTGGAAAATGCCTTATTTAAGTCCCCTGTATAGGACATGTTAACATACTTTCAGTATTGAAAGCATAGAATCTGACAGAGGATGTTCAAACTTTTCCATATGATTCTATATATATTGCATAAATATGACATTTATTTGATTTTGTTTTGTGTAGTCTTCCTTTGGATTTTATGAAAGGCAAATTCATCCTGATGTGAACTCATTTAAAACATGATGACTCAGTTTATCGTATTTTTCCACTTCTCAGAAATGTATGATATGACATATGATATGTGCAAATTGTGCCAAATTATGTTTTAATGGCTTCCAGATGGCTTCACTATCACGATCTAACTATCCTTCAGCTGTAAACACCACTATTCCGCCTCCCTAAAGCTCCTTTTCCCTGGTTTGAAACATGCTGACATCATTTTGGACATGATCTGTTTTGTCACATGACATGTTTTTGTTTGTTTGTTTCTGTGAGGGTCACAACTGAAATTTGGGCATTCAGCTATTCGCCCTCTCACAGATACACTGTAAGATGCCTCAGGTTACGAAGTCAGAAACGATAACTGATGGTGACTGTTTTCATCCATCTGTTTCCCTGTTCTGTCTGCATCCCGCATCTTTCATTTTCAATTTTCTCCATGGCTGCATGATATGGATTAATTTCTACTCAGTGCAAATTCATAATGCTAACAGCCAGAGGCACTCAGGGGCTGAGGGACAGCACACTTTGTGAAATCTTTAAACAGCATGCATTTGAAGTGTCTGTCGGAAGCCTCTTTAATGTGCCTTTGCCCTATGTAGTCCCTTATTTATTTGCAGTCTAGCCATGGAAGATTTAATACTCATACTACAGAAGCCCAGACAGCCTAAAAACGTAAAACCTTAGAAGGTTCAGGTGCAGTTTTCATGATGCAGTTTGTTAATATTTGTTAATCTATTAAATAAAAAAGCATTACATTTAATGCTAATAATATATCTCCTCTGTGTATAAACATATTTGCATTCATAAACAGAAGAGATGTTTTAAATGATTTGAAATTGATGAAAAAAGTGACAAAAGATTGAAACTGTTGATACAGTTTGTAAGTTGAATGTAAATATAATTGATTATGTAAATCTGTGTAATAACAATGTAACAACTTTGTAACAACTATGTAGTTAACTATCTGAAGCTCTAATTATATTTTAATAGCACAGCAAAATGAAGCAATAACTCTTGACTTCGGAGAGTTAAAAGTTTGGCATTGGAATATTGCATGACATCTTTAAACACTGGAACAGGACCAAGCTAGGGCACAGATTCATGCAGGTGTTTTAGGTGGGGAGGTGGGGGAGGGGGTGTAACAGGTATACAAGGGTATAACAGGTGAGCAGGTTGTGGATGGTGCATGCAGTGCAGGCGAGTTCTATTTGCATGCAGAGCGTCGAGTGGTCAGTACCTGGTGATGTCGGAGTCAGGGAGCAGACCTATGTGGTAGTGGGGGAAAGGGATGGAGTGCATTGGGCTTTTATCGAACTCCACAGGGGAGTAGTGACGGGGAGAGGGAGCGCGATCACACAGTTTATTCACAGTGCTGTAAACGGGCTCTGGAGGCCTGGGGAGGAAGAGAGAGAGCAGAAAGCAGAACAGCAGCGTGTTAGTGCGCAGGCGTGAGAGACAGAGAGAGAAATAGAGAGAGAGAGAGAGAGAGAGAGAAAGAAAGACAGATAGACAGAAATAGAGTGAAGGAAATAATCTTTATGCAGCAACAATGTTAGAGCATCAACAAGGGTTAGTGCAGTTAGTTAAGCTTTAGTCGGCTCAGGCTCTTTTATATGCCTTCAGTCTCCAAGGCTTCAAAAGCCTTCTGTACAGCAGGCATACACACCTGTAAACATAATCCCCTCAAACAAACAAACAAACAAACAAACGCATTACCAGCTCTCAGAAAAGGTTCCTCAAACATTAATGTGATGATTCATCTTTACCTGTTGTATCTTGTTGACACATCAACTGTAAATGAAATTCATGAGGGCTGCCTGACACAGACATAAAGTGGTTGGGTGGCTGGAAAATTGCAATGATGATGCACTTTAATTAAGAAACACACTAAACTTATAGTCAAAAAACAGTTGCACAAATAGCTGCACCCAGAAGGAGTCAACCGGCAGGAATGAAACATGGTGGGTAGGTTTGACATTGTGAGACAGGTGAAGCAAGGACGGGACTTATCACTGTACCTAAATGACCCAACAGTCATGACTGTGGATTTTCAGTGAGCAGTGATGCCCTCCATGAGTCATCCTGTTATTGCCAGCACTATTGGCAGACGGCTGCACGTCAGAGGACTACATGCACACAGACTGTTACGACGACTGCCCTTAACACCACGTCAACGTCACCAAAGACTGCAATGGTGTCGTACCAGACTGTCATGGAGTGACTCAGAATGGCAGCGGGTCATCTTCAGTGACGAGTCCCGCTTTTGTCTTGGTGGAGACGACCAACGAGTCTGTGTGTGGAGGCACCGTGGTCAGCACCAAGATGAACGGTTTGTTCTTACATGTCACATGTCCAGAAGGACTGGAGTCACTCCACCTCCACCCCTACCGCACCATCTGCAGGAACTGTGTGAGGATATTCAAGCTGCATGGGATGAATTATCGCAGGGCACCATTAGGAACCTCTAAAATCCCATGTTGAGATGTCTGGCATGTTGCGTTAGCAAACACGGCAGCCCGACGCTATACTGAGAGCCACTACTTCTGTATGTGTAGCTCAATAAATATTGATCATATCAGTCTAAATTTATCATCAGTTATTGATCCTGGTAACCTTTATCTTCCTTCCCAACAGACCTGCAATCCCACACCTCCTTCTGGGTGCAACTATTCTTTTGGCGATGAGTGAAAGATCTTTCTATGGCAATGCACATGTGGTGTATTGAGTATCTGATAGCTGTCATAATTGCTCCTGATTGAAAGTAGACATGCTGTTTAAAGAGCTTTACAGTCTAATGTTTACTGTTTGCAATGTGTTAATCACAGAAACCTGTCACAAAGAGATTGGACACATAGTTAATGGTGCAGTCTTATTCAACATACATGCTTTAAACATGTTTTCTGTTTTGCATACTGTTCCAGTGTCTGCCCTGACCGCACAGGCACTTGTGTACTGACCTTGTTATGAGTATTCGAGATGATGAACACAATTTTTTGGCAAACAACAGTCTTTTGTTAGTTCCATTCATATCATTCATACTAGTGAATTCACATTACTATGCAGCAGGGCTGTGTGCAGTTTGAACTGGATGTACAAGTGGCTAATAGGGGTCTTCCCTCCCTAGGGGTCATTTATTGTCATTCAGTAATTTCCCTATGTCTATCGTTCAAATCCACCCATACTCTCGCTGCAATTAATTCACTCCTCCTCTCCTACTCCTCCCTCAACCTTACTGTAGAACTGCTTTCTCTCTCATACTGTGAGCTGAACAATAGCATCACTTCTAAACATGTCCACAGTACACCATATCCACATATAGAGAAGCAAGTGTTTTGTGTGAAAACAGCCCAGCCGTGATGGTGAGAGTTGTGAGAGGTGAACTGGAGCTGTGCGACAGAGACAGCAAATTGTCAGTAGAGATGTGAAACTGGCAGTGCTTGTGGATTTGGGCAGTAAAGCCATAGCCCATGTCTACCAAAGCATAAGAGTGTTACAGTGTCTGTGAGTACAGTATAATATTCATGATAATCAACTATACTTATATACAGTACAATTAAATGTAAAAGCATCTGAACAGTCTTATACATAAGGCCAGGGCTGCACAATAAAGACACAAATATCATGTTACGATGACTACATATTACAATAGCAAACGCACAGGCTGGTGAGCATGAGACTGTGACCGGAACTTGAGTAAACATATTAAGATAAAAAGATACAATATTTACATATAATTTCATTCCAATGGCATATACATACACACTCATTTCATTTACAGTTAAACTGGACTTTAATTATGGATTTCTGAGTGTCAGGAACAAAACACAAAAGCACATTGAAGAAATACTCATCTCAGAGATTTAAGGATAGTGATGGGACTAGTTTTGGTGGTCTATCAGGTCCAGTTTTGGAAATTCCAGTTTTTTTATTTATTTATTTTATTTCCTTATTTTCCTTTCATCTTACATGGTCACTGTCCTGAGAAAACATCTATAAAAAAAAAAAAAAAAAAAAATAAAGAAAACCCTTCTGATCTTTTAATGCAAGTTAAGCTAAAATGGATTCATCATAAGCGATTTTGGAGCATTTCTGTTGGTCCAATCATCATGAATCATTTCTGTTGGTCCAGTCATCAGGATATAAAGGCCATAGAAAAAGGAAAATTTGAAAAAATGGAGGTACATGTTTTTCTTTGGACAGCAATGATATCTATTCTCTTGAAAACTCAATAATGCGTAAATAATGAGCATTTTGACAGGACATTTAAAAATGAAGGGTGGTCTCTGACGTTCACACAGGACTGCATATTATATACCTTAACCCCTTCAAATCCCAAGGTGGGCCCAAAGTGCTACTACACATCTCTATAACCTAAAAATAATCCAACCAGTTTGCACCGTAGCCCTTGGAGTTTTTTTTTAATTAACATATTTAGCTTGAGATCCAGGTCAGGATACTGACAGACCGCAATAAAGGAACGTAATCATCTCCTTGAAGTCCTACTGCGATATCAGCATTGCAAAAACTGGTATTGTGATATCAGTTAATAAGCCCACAGACACACAGCGCCACATCCCAAACGTCTGACTCTCACCTCAACTGGAAGTGCTGGGACTCAAACCTGTGGCCCTCCCCGTCATCTAAGGAGGGATTTCTGATCAGAGAGAGACAGCAGGTCAGCACAGAGATACAGCCACAAATGAACTCTGTATTTACTGAGGTGTGTTTGAAAGTGCTGCAATGTGCGTAGTTCTGAGTGGACGCTGCATGCAGACGCTGAGACGATCACAAACAGCAGGGCACCCACAGACACAATCAAACAGATACTTCAGAGGGGACAGCTGGGCTTCGGACATTGACCCACAGAAGTAACAGACAGACACGCAACACTTTCATCAAGTCCTCAGTCAGGGCAGCAATCCTGTAAGGACTTTATTACCAAGTGTGTAGCTAAAGCAAAGAGTTCTTAAAATCTTGCAGTCAAAGCAAGATCAATGCATACAAGGCAAATCTCTTTTCAGGGCTTTAAGATAATTGCACAAAAAGACACATCTGCTGGATAATCTACTCCTCTCTGTCTAAAACGTGATTTCTCCACATTGCTGTTGTAAGAGCATAACTGGAATTCTGTGGATTTGTACACTCATCGTCTAAAGAACAGCTGCAGCCAGAAGGAAGTGTCAGATTGCAATGCTATTAGGAAGGAAGATAAAGGTGACCAGGATCAATAACTGATGATAAATTTAGACAGATATGATCAATATTTATTGAGCTACACATACAGAAGTAGTGTCTCTCAGTATGGTGTCGGGCCGCCGTGTTTGCTAACACAACATGCCAGATGTCCTGTGATAATCCATCCCATGCAGCTTGAACATCCTCACACAGTTCCTGCAGATGGTGCGGTAGGGGTGGAGGTGGAGTGACACCAGGCCTTCTGGACGTGTGACACATGACAACAAACCGTTCATCTTGATGCTGACCACGGTGCCTCCACACACGGATTCGTTGGTCGTATCCACCAAGACAAAAGCGGGACTCGTCACTGAAGATGACCCGCGGTCATTCTGAGTCACTCCATGACAGTCTGGCATGACACCATTGCGGTGTTGACGTGGTGTTAAGGGCAGTCGGCCTAACTGCGTGCATGTTGTCCGGCATCGTGCAGCCATATCCCAATGGTGCTGGCACTAACAGGATGACTCATGGAGAAGGCATCACAGCTCGCTGAAAGTCCACACACGTGTCTGTTGGGTCACTCCACACATGTTGGACAGTTTGCCACATGTGTGGCTGAGTGTGAAACTTGAATCATTTGCCTGTCTCATGATGTCAAACCTATCCACCAAGTTTCATTCCTGTTGGTTGATTCCTTCTGGGTGCAACTACTTTTTGATGATGAGTGAAATGTAAACGTACTTAATGTAATTGAATGTAAATGAAAATGTCTTTTCAGTCTTTTTATGGCTTAATGACTCTTAATTTGTAAAGACTCTATGAGAACCATGTGCAATCGAGATCCTATACGATCCAACACTTTTTTGTCAAGTTCTAGGTTCATTCTCGAGTTCTACAACTCTAAGCCTATTTTTCACAGTTGGTTAAGAATCACACAACAGGAGGTAAGAGGATTTGTTGCAGTCAGACAGAGAAAGAGAGTGAGGAGGAGTGAGGGAGAGGTGAAGAGAAAGAGCAAGAGAGAGAGATGGGAGCTGCACTGCAAAGGCTTCTGTTGCTCATGTAGATGATGTCACACTGGAGTGGTCGTGAAAACCCAGTTTTTTGCTCTCTCTCTCCCTCCGTTGCCTGTCTCTTTCAGCTCCACTCGTGCTGTATGGCTCTGCTCGTGACTCATCCTCTAGACAGTGAGCCTGAGGAGGCATTCTCTCACTTATTCTCTCTCCCTCTCTCACCGCTCATCATCTCTCACATGTTCTTCTCCACCATCCTCGGCCTTTCTCTCTGTCATCCCATCGTGATCATTAAACTATTGTGGTAGTGGCACATCCTTGTTGTCTCGCTCTGCTGACCTTCACAATCATTCAGATGCAGGTTTCAGTCCTTCCTGCATGCCATTTTATTGGTCAAGCTTTCCTATGGCGATTATACAAACTGTGTCTTCTACAAAGCACCAAGGCCAGCAATGGGTCTGGTTATGATAAATACAGTATATTTAAATCTAATTTGAACCTCATTTTCATGATATCTGTGCAGAAATAGCTAAATATAATTGTTCCTACACTGAAACAAGGAGAGCTCCAATTTAATCTCTGACACTTTACTAAATAATACATCTCAAGATGTAGGAACTTATATCCTACATTTGTCTTTTATATAGTATTTTATCACTTACAGTATTTGTTTGAGTTTGTGTAATAAAAAAAAAATTTAGATGACATTTCCAACTTCTCTTTATCCCTTACAACTCTTAGAACTGTTTAAGACTAATGTATACAAATGAGCTCTGCCCTAAATTGGTCTCCTTGTGTTGTACCTCATGCAAAAAGCAGCCCAGGTGGTAACGCTCTGTATAAACTGTTAGACTGCTGCAAGCTTAAAAGGCAAATATGCATGTGAATGTTGTGACATCACAGAAGCAGTGAATTCAGAACAGGTTGTTTAGTTTTCAGCTTAGTTTCTATTTATGGACTGTCACTGGGGGACGAACGATAGGTTTTAGAACTTGAACAGTGTTGATATATATTACCTCAAACTCATAGTATAGTTCTTTCCTTTTTGCCCTCAAATGTAGGACACTGATGATGCCCCCATGATGGCACACTGCACTGTCTATTAGCTCCCCTACACAAAGCTGCTCTGGACTCTCAAGTGTTTTATTTATGTGCCCTGATCTAATCAACCCAAGCATGCTGTAGTCTACATAAATAAGCATACCCTAGTATGTATGTATAAATAGTAATGATGCTGCCTTGGCGTCAGCTGCAGAAAAAAACATCTGTGCATGCACACTTTTTCACTTGCAGCCTGTCTGGAGGATTGTGCCACGTGCTGGCAATCATTTATAATTACATGCAAAAAAAAACCACCTCCAAAAAGTCAACTGACACTCTCTCACTCTCTGTCTCTCTGCACTAGAGAGACACTTCTAAACATTCAGTACTCAAGCAACAGAGGAGATGTCATTGATTTTCTATGAGAAAACAAGTTAACCTTATTTACATATACAGTATATATATATATATATATATACCCCACCACCCAACCAGAGAGCAAAGATTTGTCTATGATTTGCTTCCCCCCGCCCCCGCCACAACTGTTTTGTAGTCGTCTGTAAGTACAATGCAGACATATCAACACCATATAGCTACCAATCATGACCAAAACAACCATGTTCATAACAGGCTGCACTATAAAAAAGTAAAATCCAATAGAAATGTTAAGTACAGCTTTTTAAAACTTTCCCAACTATTAAAAACAGATTTATATTTATACCAAAAATTTATGTGGTTAGAAAAATACTGAAAAAGGAGGAAGCCTTCACCTCCTTGGGGCACTGTGTGATGGAGGGGATACAGTTAGTGGGTGGAAACCTGGCAATGACTACATTGGCTAAGGAATGAAAAAAATTCCCCCCAAAAGTTGTACACAATTTCTTTTAATTGCTTTTTTTAAAATTATCTGGGGATTTAAAGACAAAACATTCTGTTTCGTATGTATTGTTTGTTCAACAAATACAACATTAGTTAACACTATGAAGCACAACATCTCCAAATGTTTCCATATACCCTGAAGATGTGCAAAAACATCAGGTTACATAAGCTAACTAGGTGTTTTGTCACTTGGCCCCACCAAGACAGCATTTGGGAACCTCTGCATGAGGGCAAGAACAGCAAGGTGGGTAAATTTGGAGATGATTTGTGTTTACTGTGTTTGTGCGTAAGACTGTTGAGCTGAGTCTGCTGTGTGGAGCGTGTTCCACTTAAGTAACTGAATGATTCATGTACAGAGTGTGAGTGTGGCACGGGTGGGGATGTGTTTGTAAGTGTGCCAGTAAGAAGGGCATGCATACAGTGCAATGAGAGTGCGAGTTGTGTTCAGCCTGTCTGCAGTACAGAAATGCATGTGTAGCAGAGTCCCAAATGCACACTGTCTGGTGTCCAAGATTTGCTTTTTTAGGTTAGTGTTGGAGCTACAAGGCTAACACTGCTAACAAGTAGTCAAAAATCACCAACACATTTTTTTGCAAATACATCCCCAAAACCAATTTCAGTCTCCTCATCCTCACTAAATGAAACTAAACGAAACGTCTAACTGAGATCTTTCTCACTAATATTGTGACTATGATTCATATGGCAATGTTTATTGGCCAAGAAGGGAAACCTATCCACTAGCTTGAAGCACCAGACTGCCACTGAGTTGCAGTTGTGATGTCATGTAAGCCAGTGTGTTTGGTTGCTTCAGACTGGTTTAATTTGTCTACAGGCAGTCCATAAGAAGTCCACACTTATTTCATAAAGTTGGGGTCACACTTCATGGCTTTTAGCATCATTTTAGCCCCAATTCTCAGTCTGGCTGTGCTTGTTGGCTCTAGTCTGCAGACTTTGGGGCTGTCGAGTAGTGTGCGAGATGAAAGATACTTTGCTTCCTGATCACATTTTCAGTTGGAGTATACTAAACAATCAAACCCAACTCTTAGCATCATCTACTATTGTATACTGGTCAGTGAATGGACTCCTCCAACAGCCAAAGAACACGAAAGAAGAAAATACAAGTATGAAAAGGAAAACGGTGGAAGGTAACTTTTTAAAGGGCTGAGATTACGACATGAGCACAATCAAGTGTATATGTACATCTAAAACACTAAAAACTACCACCATCTTTCACCACCTACCACCACCCATCATCTTTACACTTAACTATGTTCAACTATAGCTAAAAACAGCAACAGCTGCTCCACATTTCTTTATTTGCCTCTCCTAACAATGGCAGAATGCGAGTTCATGTGAGTTGGGCTCAGTTCAGCAACAACTTAAAAGTCGTCTAGTGTGTGGTCCTAATTTATTTGGCGTGTGATCCCCAATAGTTCAGTCGCTCAAGTAAACCTGCAGAAACCTCACACTGAGAGATCCCCAGTCTTTTCATAATCTGTTTGGACTGGTGCAGTGTATCCAAGGCCTTAAATTGGCTGTCTGCAGTACTTAGCTATACAGTGCATTTTTATAGTTCACAATGAGACAGAGTGTTCACTAAATCACACTAGCAATGTGAGTTGGAGCAGGATACGCAGGACACTGTAATCTAATGTAAATTAGATTTTATGCCGCACCCTTCCTTTAAATGAAGCAACGCAGGGCCCGGCCTTCCTCATGTTTTCTCTTATAGCTGAGGTTGTAAAAGTGGCCTGACTACTATAATTCACCCCCCACATGCAGCAAACCATACTGCCCACATACACACTCTGCATCACTCCACACTGCATCATAGCCTCCAGCCTCCAGCACATACCCACAGACTTACATACAGTCCTCTGCCTTCTGTCACAGTCTATCCATTATTCATTAGCAGAGCTACAGCATAGGTTCACATTTATTATGCACAACCGCACCAAGCTTTGCAATGCTAATCGTTTTAGCCAAACTGCCAGAATCAGTTCTCCTTCCTATTACTTAACAATGCGTTTAGAGTCACAACACTGTGACCTTTCCTATTACATTCAGTGGCTTGTGGGAGTTTTAATCGAGACCTTTCAAATACCTAAGGGCTCTTCCTTCATGGGATAACTCGGGGAGGGGGGATCAGACGGGCTGAACTAGCAGATTAGCCAAGCCTAGCAGAGGCACCTGGAGTTGACTAAGCTTTTAAGGATGAAATGCTAATCCTAATTTCGCAGCTATTCCCCAGAAAGGTTCTTCCCATCACTCCTACGGTTCATTACTAATTCATGTCTAACTCTGGTAAACAGGATTCAAAATGCTGAGTGACTTCACCCGCACACCCCCCTCCCCCAACTTCTATTTGCCTGCATTAAGATAATGTACTGGTAAATATGTGATGTGGCTATAAGCCAGTAAGCCCACTGGAATTCTGGGATCTTGCAAACGGCCCTCTCAACTTCACACACAGGCCACATGTCTGCAATACCACATCAGCTATAAATAACTCCCCCGACGCCCCCC
>CM067490.1:1777955-1841414 GCA_034552555.1 Semaprochilodus insignis
CGAAAAAGCAGGAACTGAACTCAACGGAGTACACATTCTGTCACGGGGGGTGGGGGTACCTACAAGGGTATGCTTTCAGCACCTTTAGTTATAGAATTCCATTGAAGTTATATATCGGTTCTGACCAAAGAAAAACAGGTATCTCCAAAATGGCAACTTTACAGGAGAGGCCAAAAACCTCATTTAATTTGAATGGATGTCAATGGAACCGGACGTCTTTCCAAGCAGTTTAGGACCATTTCTGTTGGTCCATTCTTCATGAAATTTCCACACAGTGTAAACAGCAGCTCATGTGATCAAATGAGGCATACAAGTAAAAATCAACAAAAGTGGAGATACATGTTTTTCTTTGGACAGCGCCGATATGTATATTGAAATATACGGACAGATTGGCCACAGTACAATAAGTATAGTACAGCTGTCTCTCAGCTCCACTTACCAGATACATTTACAGACTGCAGTCCATCAGTTTCACTGTATACTTTGTCAGCTTCCTTTTACCCTGTTCTTTAATGGCCAGGACCCCCACAGGACCACCACAGTATTATCTGGGTCGTGGATCACTCTGACACTGATGTGATGGTGGCGTATTAGTGAGTGCTACACCGGTACGATTGAATCAGACAAGGCATTGCTGCTGGAGTTTTTAATACAGTTATATATATATAGATTTCATATAGTGTTATTTTGAGGGTTTTCAGAGGTTTTATTTTGAAAGGTAAGAAAAGGTACCTTTGAATGAACAATGCCTTCGCTCTGGGAAATGTGATGTAATATACATAACTGGACCTTTTTAAGGACTCTTCCAGTATATTTACATTACACTGTGTATGTCTTGGAAGTACATTTATTGAATTTTGCCATCTTTCGGCTCATTTGCATGAGAATGCGTGTGCAGCCATACAAACTTGAGCCGGTAGGCAACACCATCTGCACATTGCAACTTTCTGTGTTATTGTGCATGAAGGTATGAATTGGAAATGGCTAACATTTACCAGAGCCCTTTTACACTACAATACAGACAAAAATGCAGAGTAAAAATGTGTACAGATAATTTGATCAAAGCAAACGACAGTAAACTGGCTGTTTTCAGTATTGAAACTGTAGTCATCCGCATGGACCCAAATTGCAAACTGTTATGACTTCATTTGAAAGACATTCACAAAGCCAGTTAGTATAAACAGTGTTAAATGGTGGTGCTGAGCAGGAGGTGGGATTATTATTATGTTATTGCTATTACTACTGTCGTATCAGTTTGAAAAAGCCTTTGTAATGATTGCATATCAATTTCAGCATATTTTACTGTCCGGAGACACTCAGACATTTTAAGATACGCACTTATTCTTGCAAATAACAGAGATATTTAAGCTGCCGCTCTTAAAAAGATGGCTGTTCTATCCAGCAAATGGTTCTTTGGATGGTGAAATGGAATCTAAAATCCTTTAGATTGATGGAAAACATGTTGCATATGGTTCTATATAGAACCTTTTTGAAAATGGCTCTAGCCATTTTTTAGCACCAGACAGCGTTCTTCAATTGTTACACCCAGGTAAAAAGTATGTATATTCTAATGTATTAGAAATGTACTTTAATATAAGCAAGTACGTTTCAAGCACATTATCGTTTAGTGTTGTGTGCTAAATACAAGTGCAATATATATAAGAGAGAGAGAGAGAGAGAGAGACATCTATATATCTCTCTATATATACACACACTTATATATGTTATATGTATATATACATATCTATACATATACACACACACGGACATATATATTATGCATAGCATAATCTGTTTACCATCACTATGTGCAACGTTTCCTCTGATCTTCTGGATTAAAATTTTTAGTATTTTGTTTATATTTTCTGTATTTCTTGTATATATAGATCTTATTATTTGTATATTTCCAGACACTTCTGTTCTTTTCTCTGTGCTGCTGTAACATTGTAAATTTCCCCACTATGGGATTAATAAAGGATTATCTTATCTTATCTTATCTTATCTTATATAAATATTTTATCTTATATAAATATTTACAGTACATTGTTTTACATCAATGGTACTTCAGTGTACTTAATACAAGTACACTACAAAAGTATATATACAAGTATATTCTAAGGTACTAGAAATGTACTTTAATATGTACTTAAGTATATCTAAGCAAATCTTAGTGGTGTTCCAAAATAGTAGAGTTAAGTACAATTCAAGTATATTTTAATGGCACTAATGTATATATTTAGCATACTAAGTATGTAGCTAGTATATTAAAAGTAGCAAAAAATTGCAAGTAAGTATATTTACATTAAGTATACGTCTGTGTATTTTTTTTCTCTCCTGGGCGAGCTTGACATCATAACAATAGAAGAGCCCTTCTTTGGTGTTATATAGAAGTAGTGCAAGGATACAGCGGCAAGGCTAGAACAGCACATTATCTACTACAAAAAATGATATGCATTCAGAGTGAGACATTTAACATCCACTTGACAGGACCAACAGGACTTTGGACAACAGAGCTCAAAACCCGGACCCTCCACCTGGCAGCCCTACTTTCAGCCTGCAGAGTTTCAGAGTGCAGAACAGGACTGGAAACTCCACAATATGAACCAAATCTAAACACCAATCTAAATTTATTAGCCTGAATGTAAATTCTGTTAACATTCTGTTTGTCCAACCTCGCAAACAGCGGCTACACAAGTACGCATGTGTACGTGAAGCACGGAAAGGGCAATTTCAGTTAGTTCTAGAAGCCTTTGTGGAGTTCCACACTTACCATTAGCAGTCTGTCGCCAACCTGTAACCTGCCGTCCTTCTGCGCCGCCCCGCCATCGATGATTTTAGTGACGTAGATGCTGTTATCACCTGGGATGTGCTGGTTCCCCACCCCACCTGCAATACTGAACCCCAGCCCTGAAAAAGAGAGCGAGCAAAATCTGATATATAAACACAGTGTATATACACACGTATATATACGCTCTTTGCTTCATATTTCAGTAGTCACTCTTTCAAAGACAGCGCCACACTGGTCCCAGGCTGCGCTTTCATATTAACACAATGACGACTTTCCGGTGGAACTGCTGCTCTTCCTGAATACTAAAGTTTCATTCTATTCATCCTGCAGCCTTTTATTAAGAGACTTATAATGAGGCCTGCTCTTTTAAACCCACCACACTATGCCGCACGATTAAAATTCATTCCATTGCCCTGTACAGAGCTGCAAATAGAGGGATGTGTTGTTAAGTGTTGACAGCTTTTGGAGTCTGCATCGTCTTCGTCGGTGTTTGGGTAGGACTGTGCATTGATGATAATTTGTGCGTGTCGCCGGCAGCTCTTCCTTCGCTCTGTGCATGTGTGCGTGTGTGATGTGTGTTCCTCTCAGATTTCTAAATAATGCATCAAAGCAGCTTGTGCCTTTCTTAGAAAAGCGCTCTGTTTACCACTCTGACCATGACAACAACTTATACACAAGCAGCAAACAAATAACAAACCACTTACACACAAGCAGAGGATCCGGTGTTTTGTTTTGCTTTGACTTTCTGCCAAGGACACATTTGTGTTGAGGAAAACAGTTAAAGTGATCCAAGGAAAGTGAAGATTTGGGTCCTGTTCCGAATATGAATTTAACGCTCTCATTGATTATAAGTAGCAGTTATTGATGTTATTATTAATAACAAAGGCGTATCATTCTGTGACAATATTTAATATTTAAAACGAGCATCTCCAAAATGCAAACTTCACAGGAGAGAACCTAATTTAACTTTAACGTAAGTCAATGGAACCAGACCTTTTTCCAAGCAATTTTGGGCGATTTCTGTTGGTCCATTCATCATGAATTCCTATTCACACAATGTAAACAGCAGCTGCTGCGTTCAGAGACACATGTTTTCTTTGAACAGTGACATTGAAATAATAATTATCTGGCAGTGAAATACACAGAGAAACTGAGAAACGTTCATAGCACATTTGGATTTACGAGTAGGACATACTGAGATGAATGTGAAATATTTTATTATGAGTTGAACCTAAAATACTTGATTGACAGTAAGACTATATATTTAGACTCCACTGTTATTTCCAAACTATCAGATGAGATTTGTGTATCCAGACATCACCAACCTATCTGCATGTGTTGCTGTGGTAAAGACGTAGGCAAGTTTTTAAACAGTTTTTAATGAAGGTACGCAAACGCCGGGGCTTGGCAACCAGCACTGCTCAATTTCTCCACAGCAGGCCACTTTCATTCTTATTATTTTCCTTATTTTCCTACTATGGCATTAAATTAAACCCAGAATTAGACCATAGAACTCAGTGGTAGGCTGTATGCTTTTACTTTTACACTTTGGCCATTCATATTTAGTTACTACTGCCGCCTCACTGCACTAAGGGCCTGGGTTCGGCTCTGGTTTCCTCCCACACTCCAAACACAAGCTGTCAGGCTGAATGAGGATGCTAAATTGCCCCCTAGGTGGAAGTGAATGTGAATGTGTATGTCTGCTCGTCTGCTCTGCGATGGAGTGGCAACCTGTCCAGGGTGTTTTCTGCCTTTCACCCAACGAGTGCTGGATAGGCTCCGGCACCCTTCGTGACGGAAAAGCAGCTTAGAAGACGAATGAATTAATGAATGAATATTTAGTTGCTAATTCCTTTTTTGGTTTAATTTCATTATGTTTTGTCAGTGCTCACATCTGTGCTGCTTTGTGATTGGTCACTTCTCTGACTTTGGCATTTTAACATATTATTTTAGACCAAAAAAATTTGATGCAGAGAGGAACAGCATCATCAAGTTTCATGACTGATCCTCACTGGATTTATTAGGAAACTCAACTTCAGTTATGTAACATACTCTGTGTGTTTTGGACCTGATATTTTTCTACTTCTACTAAAATAGTTTGGGAATGAACTTTAACTTGAGTCATTATTTTACTCAAGTATAAATACTTGTACTTAACTATGGAAACAGGCTACCTAAGCCACCTCTGGTGCTCTCACCGCATGGTATGCAGTGCCATACACCGCTACACTAATAGATGCCACACGGGGTGTCCAGTGGTCTTAAGCCTTCATTAGAATGAGATAAATATCAGAGAAATATGTGCAGAGAAAGAAGAACTGCGAACCTTTTGGTCCTTTGATGAGTTTGATTTCCACCACGGTCTCCAGCATTGGTCTTCTTCTGCGCACGTAGAGTCTAACAATGGAGCCAGCAACCTTCAGCGCCTCCACGGCCCTGCTGTGGGAAACCTCGGACACGTCCACTTCATTCACGCGCAGGATACAGTCATTTACCCTGAAGACACACACACATACACAGAGTTAGAGTTGTGTAAGCCCCTGCTGTATGGTTAGCCACCCCTGTGGAGAGTTCCAGATTGTGGCAGCCTCTGGTCCAAGGACAGCTTTCTCCTGAGGCATGCTCACACAGAGCAGCTGGGACCCTCCGCACACATACACACACAGACACGCGTGGTAACAGAGTGCGACATGTTGCACTGCCCCTCTCAGTGACAACTTCAGCAGAGTGCAGAGAGAGTGGAGTTACGTGAGAACGAGGAGGTTTTGTGGGGCCTTCTAAAAAGTACTAGGGGCTAGGAGCTGTCACACCGCCTGGCTATCAGCAAGGGTATGCAACGGTTTTCTACCTGTTCTAGAAAGTCTACACTAAAGACTGCACTTCATGTGTGGCCAAAAACGTCCCAGAAAACACTCCCCTGACTGGACTGTGCTTAGTGACATCTACAGATGAACAAAAGGAATCTATGAAAGCTTCTTGCGCCCAAAAATCTCAACACCTATAAGACAATTGACTACAGTAAATATTTCAGACTCCTGGACTCAGCAACACATCAGTGTGTTTGAGTCCTTTCCACTTGATTTCTAAATCAACTGAATGACATCAAAGGGGAGCCCATGCTTTGTGAGGAAAACACACTGGAATGAAAATGTGTAGAAGGAAAAATCCACATAGCCAGTACAGAAAGCTGCTTTCATGATCGATCGGTTTAGCTTGGATGCTGCTCCATGAACAAGCTGCAGCATACTGTCAAAGCGATGGGTCATGACCTCACATCAACCTGCAAACTGACATTATTTCACAAGGTTCTTGGTGAATAGAGGAGCAACTGCACTTCCAAAAACCTCCATCAAATTCAGCACCACCTGGTCCCTGGACAGCGTCGTTCACATATCACTGCTACCATCCATGATTCGAGTCCAGCATACAATGTCTCATTTATGTCCTGCTAAAGGAAGAGGAGACAGTTCATTGGTTAAAGCATGACTAGGCCAGCTCTGTTCATGGGAAAAGTCCTGAACTTCAGTAAAGAGAGCCAACCAGCTTACTGGTAAAGGCACAAGCTAGAAAGTTCCTCCCTCACTGTGGTCCTCCCTCACATATGCTCAGTAACCCGAACACCTTAGGCATTATTTGAGCAAAACACTACAGGATCAGGTTTGTTATCAAAGAATTTACAGGTGATTTCAGCCTTGAGTTTATATGTGCCTCTGGTAGTCTGGCCTTGCATGGGAAATAAATGCCAGGGGGCATTTGGGTTGCCAATTAATCCAACTTTCCTTTAAGCACTTTGGTGCTTATATTCGAGCTGATGAATTAAAGAAGCGATTTAACAATCTAATGTAGTGGATCGGTATATGCACCAATACTAAGCTTTAGTAACACTTTCACATTACATTACACCTTTACTTTATATTAAGTCATGCATTAGCTAACATTAACAATGGTTACGTTATTCTAATGTTAAGTAAGCACATAACAACTACATGTTTACATGTTAAGTAAACAGGTAACAGTTGTTACCTGTTTACTTAACATTAGTTAACCATTGTTAATGTATGACTAATGCATTGCTTCATGTTAGTTAGCCAATACCTAATGTAAAGTGTTAACCCATAGAATTATTATTCATTCTTCATTATAGTATGTTATCTACTGCCAGGCTATCATGGAAAATGAGAACGTGTTCCTAATGACTTGCTTGGTTAAATTAAAGGTTAAATAATAACAAAAATAAATAAATAATAATAAATAAATCAAAAATAGCATATTTACATCCATTACTAAGAAGCATTGATATAGAGCTTTGGGCAATCTATGTCAGACAGTACTTGAATTGGTCCATCCTGGTCCATGGTGACCAGTCTGCTGAAAAGTTATGACTCTTTGTTGAGCTGCGAGTGAGCAATGAGGAGTAAAAGTGTAGAGGTAATGGTATAAAAACGATGGCCATGTGGAGAATAAACAGCCAGCATAACTTCAGATTCCTGGATCTCAAAAATCACGTACAACTGCCCCAATAAAATAATCAATAAAAATGTTATATGCAAAAGTATGGGTGCCTCTAGTCCAATCATTACGGTAAATACACGTTTTTGGCAGAGAACTGTAATGCACAATTAATATTTATCACCTGAATTTAACATATAGGAGAAAAATAAAAGCATATTTATATAAGCTTGCTTTTGGTAGAGGATGTGGTGACTTACGTTTACCACAAACAAAAGCCCAAATACCAAATAACACCCTCGCCTACAAAGATATCCCAGCTTGCTTCCAATTTTGTAAATCCTGTACATTTCCACTGATATACTGTACATTCCATCAACATCAAAAAACACACAGTTCAACCAAAACAGGCAGAAAGAGCATTCATCACCCTGCCTGCAGCATTAGTCAGAGACCGTCCGCATCAGAGCCGAGCAAGGGTGGCGCACTCTAAATTACAAACGCTTTCAAAGCAAATATTTCTTCAAATATTAATCTCTCATTCATGTCACTGTGGTTCTCTGGCAAAAGCAAGGCCACATAAATGAGGTAAGGTGCAGGATAGAGACAGATGAGAAAGAGACTGGAGAAATACCAGGGAACAAAAGAGGTGGTGGTGGGGGTGCGGAGGGGGGATAGGCAGCAACACAACCAAACCAAAGAGAACAGCCCAACACTTGCACAGACAGGACTGTCGCACACAGCTGCCCTTCACAGCAAACACACTCACCCCTCCATATGCACACACAAACAGCTCTGCTCTTCCTCTCTCTCTCTGTCAAACAGTTATGACTGTCTGTAATAAAACAGCCCTCTCAATCAGCTCCTGATCATCATGACGGGCATCTAACAGAGACACAATCATTCTGCGGTAATAAGAAAAACACTTCCCCTATAGCCCAGCCCTCATCTCCTGAATCAGCTCTAATGGTCTTATTCATTTCCTAACACAGCTACAATCAGTGAGATGAGTGTGTGTGTGTGTGTGTGTGTGTGTGTGTGTGTGTGTGCTGAGGTTCCTCTGTTCTCAGGAGAGTCATTAGAAGTGAGATACAGAGCTCAATTTTAATCACTGAGAAACAGAGAGAAGAAGAAAAATAGAGAAAGTGAGAGAAAGAGAGAAAGAGAGAGAGAGACAGAGAGAGAGAGAGAGAGAGAGTGACGTAACTGCTAAACCTGACTGACAAATACAGCAAGAATGAACACACAATATGTCAGAAAGAGGAAAAGCAATGAGAATATTAATGAATCAGACCCTCCTGAACATCCACACTAGTGCACACACAAACACACTCCGCTGCGATGCTCACCGTAGCCTGCCGTCCTCAGCTGCCGCTCCTCCGGGGATGATTTTGGTGATGAAGATTCCGGGGTCGTCTCCAATGTGTGGGTTATCTGTCCCTCCTGCTATACTGAACCCCAACCCTGAGTTACCCTAAAAACAGAGAGGACACAAATGACTAATTATGGAAAAATTCCAGTGTGGTTTTTACTGGTTCTAATACAGGCGCTCCAAGAGTACACAGTACACTACAGGAAGTGTAGGGGGCTTGGTAAAAAATTTTGTGGCACGCTTAATGCACAGGCAGAACCAGATAAATGTTATTATATGACATTGTTCACTAAAGTGCGTTTCATCTATGGTATATTTTTGTCTGTGTGCTAAGCAAACACAAATAGAGAGCTCTGAGCACTTAGACAGAGTGTCAAACAGGGTGTCAACACATACAATATCAGACAATTTAGAGTGCATCCCTAGATTCCACAATGAGCAGAATCTTTCTGATAAATAAAAGAATGAATATTGATTCAGTTCCTGATGTTATGCATTCTTCTTATATTCTAAAAAAAAAAAACATGAATGAAAATACCAAAAATAATGAATAACGCAAGAAATGTAAATGAAATTGAACTTTATTAATATTTTTAGCCATTTAGCTAAAAATAAATGGCATTAACAGACACTGATTAATCAATTGTGAAATAATGATCAGCTACACTACATATTATTAGACTAGAGTACCAATAATAAAACTACCACAAGGTCCATTAGCCACAGTGCTGCAGTTACAAGGTGAAAGTCTCAACAATTAAATTAAAATTGATTATAATTTTTTTTGGAAGAGATCCAAATCTTCAATGTTAATACCGGTTTGAGTTGATAAAAACTGAACGTCCCATTCCATGTGTGGAAAATGTGTATGGAAGCGTACGGGTTTACCAGCAGTGGCTAAAATCCCAGTCTACAGGGAATTCTCCTCAGAATTGTGCCAGAGAAGGCATCCACCATATCTGGACCAACTGACCAATTCTCTGATGCAAGAGTGTCTGATTGATGTGGCTACATCCAGAAACTTGTCCAGTACATGCCCAATCCAATCCCAGCTGTTATTCTTGCTCATGCAGGTATGATGTGCTATTAGGTACATTTCAGTCACATTGAGCTTACGAATGGTAACGGTATTGTTGGATATTAGTGTTTTTGTATAAGTGTGTATGTATATAAGTGTGTATAAGTTTACCATGTGGGGAACAGCTGCATTACCAGAACAAAGCTTTAGGTATTTACGACAGGAGGAGTCCCTGGGAGAATGGTCACCACCTGAAGGATAGTTGACCATCTGCTGACACTAGATAAGGACACACCCTCTGTGTGCCTTAAGGGGGGTGGTGAAACAGGGTATAAAGCCTGTGTGTCTTTAGACTGTCTTTGGACTGGACTGGACTGAGTTGGACTGGATGGGACTGTCTTTGGACAGTAGCTGTGAGTGAACTGCGATCGCCATGAAATAAACTACTCCAACATCCCCAGCCTCCAGTCTCCTGACTCTGCCTTTCTGTGCAAGCAAGAAAAGGAACAACAGTATTGAATATTATTTTTGAATATTATTATTTGATCATTACACTGAAGCTTTTAACATCCATAGTAATCAGCCTTCAGGCATGAAAGTTAACATACTGACTTAGACTCACACTTTAACTGTAGTACTTTGCTCTGCGCTCGAATACATGAAACTCAACAACGAACCTCATAGCGCCACCTCTGCCCACAAGGTTAAGGTTCACTGAAAAGTTACTGTGAACTTTCACTGCAGCTAACTTTATCTCTCTCACCCTAGCAGAGTGATGTTCCTGCGAGGGATGATCCGTAAGACTGATGCACTTTAATTGATTCTCTGGCTGATAAACAGCCAAACAGCCCTTGAGAGCAGCAGAATGGAGCTAATTATACTCACCCAGACAGGCTATGTTTATGAGCGTGCCTGTATAAGGGCGACACTCTGGATAACTCTGCATCATGTAAATTGTCATTTTCTTGGAGCTTTGATTAATTGGCATTTGAGGGGAATGAGAGGGCTCTTGAGATTAAAGCACATTTGTCTCCACAGGCAGAGCGGAACAAGAAAACGCACACGAGTTCTCAGAGGCCAACAGAGTTCAACATGAGCTACAGAAGACTGGTAAGAATGCTAGAATGCTCTTCTGTAGCTTATATATATATATATATATATATACACACACACACACACACACACTGTC
Organism: Semaprochilodus insignis; assembly: GCA_034552555.1. Lineage (NCBI taxonomy): Eukaryota > Metazoa > Chordata > Actinopteri > Characiformes > Prochilodontidae > Semaprochilodus > Semaprochilodus insignis. The sequence continues at coordinate 1,788,772 of CM067490.1, forward strand.
ATATCAGAACATTGTGAAGACCTCCTTGTATCTACACATTGTTCATTGTATCCACTCCACTTACCATATAGGAGCACTTTAACTCTGCTCTACAATAGTCGGGACCCCCACAGGACCACTATAGAGCAGGTATTATGTGGGTGGTGGATCATTCTCAGCACTGCAGTGACACTGACGTGGAGGTGTTGTGTTTTGTGTTTCGTGTTACTCAGTGTCACTGCTGGACTGGGAATAGTCCACCACTCAAAACTATCCAGCCAACAGCGTCCTGGGGGCAGCGTCCTGTGACCACTGATGAAGGACTAGAGGAAGACCGACATGAACTATAAAGCAACTTATGAGCTATCGTCTCTGACTGTACATCTACAAGGTGGACCGGGAAGGTAGGAGTGTCTAATAGAGTGGACAGTGAGTGGACACAGTGGTTAAACACTCCAGCAGCACTGCTGTGTCTGATCCACTCGTATGCCATGCTGGACCATGTTGTTATACAGCCCTGGCTCAGTCAGAGAATCTTAACACTCCTCCAGCCAATAAGCTGGACGTTTGTGTTTGGACACAGGACAGGAAATGTAGGAAGAAGGTACGTTCTGTGTGAGAGCTGGCAGAGGAACAGTCAAAGAGCAGAAGCTTAAAGAGTCTGAAGATCAGTGTCTTGTTTGAATGTTCTTGTTCCACCTTAAATGGTGCCGCAGTTCCATGCTGGCAGCACAGTCTCCCTACCTTGTTTGAGTTTTCACATTCCTCCTGCTTCATGGTTGGATTTTATATATAACATATGACAGGCCATATCTGCTGCACTTACTTTGGCAATATGAACAGCTGGGAATGTCTGCTTTAAACAAAGGAAAATGTACTACCCAGCCGAAACGTGTCAAGGAAAACAATAACAAACGCGTAAATATTTGTCATTCCAGCTCTAAGTAATGGACATACTACATACTACTTTTTCCTGGGTGCTTCTGACTAGTTGTATAAAGAGGTCAGCTTTATTTCATTTTCCATTTGATATTTCTCATAATAATAATAACCCTGAGTAGCCTTTCATAAGTAGCTACTACAAGCCAATAAAGAAAACATGCTCATTTCTTAAAAACACTTTTTTTCAAAAGCAAACTTTTTTCCCCAAACTTTTGCTGTGCTGTGTATACAAAAGAGACAGATAGACCGACAGAAAGAGAGAGAGAGAGAGAGAGAGAGAGAGAGAGAAACTGAATCCAGTTTAAGAGCACTTTATCTCAGTGTGTCTAACAGGAAGCTGTGGGCAGACACTGTGAGCCTCCGGGCGCCAGTCTTTGACAAATCAACCCTCCTCTCAGTCTCGTTGACCTTTGCTATTGTCCCTGCGTCGTCTTCAGTCCTGCCGATCCGATTACAGCTGTCAAAATGTCACCTGCAGCCGGCTACCGCACATGTGTGCACACACACACTGCCTAGAGAACGCAATCCAGTCTTTCACATGCAAACATAGCGTTCCAATCATGAGTGTTGCTGAATCACCTCTCACAACACCACCAAGCCAGAGCTGTCTCTGCCGGAGCCTGCAATCCTCAGAGATCAATTAGCCCTAATGTAGCCTGTGGAACACACTGTTCACTCCAAGACCTTTCAGGCAGTAAGACAGAGGAGCTCTGTCAGCAAGGATACACAGCAACAACAACATTTCTCCTCAATCTAGACCGAAATAAAGTAGAGTTTTGTGTCAGTAGCCGCAAATTCGAGAAGCGATGCAGGATTGATTCAGAATGAATGCATCTCTATTGCAGTGGTTTGCAGAACAAACTGTGAAACGTTCAGTTGCCTGCAACCAGTGGTGGATGAAGTACAAATACCATGTACTAGATTTAAAGTGTCAGTGTCAGTTCCTCCGTTTAGACCTCCACTGGAGTAACAGTACTAAAGTATTTACCTTCACATGTACTTAAGTATGGGGAGTAACAGGAGCATGATTTATTATGGCTCTAATGTCCTATTATCATTTCTGGAACAAGACTCTTAATCAGCTCAGTGTAGGTGAAGAGACTCGAGTGTCTCTCAGTCCACCAGTCTTTAATAGAAGATCATTAATTAGTCTGACACTGACGTCTATTCAAATGATCAACAGGACAGAACACTGACGGAGAACAGGTTCCACGTTACACGTTTATGCACACATGAGCCAGTGTTACTCCAAACAAGGAGACTAGTGAGCAAAGTATTGCAACTTCATCTCATGCCCAGTTAGCTGATGGCTCAGCTTGCTCTAAGGTATTAACCAATGTCATCGCCTTATTTATTAGCAAAGACGTCCAGCTTTAGGCTGGGTTCAGACTGCAGGGAAATCCGATCAGATCTTTTAGGATGACTGTCCACACTGTTATTTGCAAGCGATCAGATCGGATTTGTCTGTCCAGACATCACCAGCCTATCTGCATTGGTTGCTGCGGTAATGATGTAGGCAACAGCAACTACATATCCACACCGGTGACATGGATGAAGGAGAGACAGAGGTGCATCATTTCACCCTCTAAACGATCACTCTACTGAGTCTGAACTCTTTGGCATGCTTCTTGAAATCCAGCACTGCCGTCTCTGGATTTGACAAATTTAAAAATCAGATCTTCACATTTCAAACCACTTTCAAATGTGGTATTTTGCTGTTCAGACTACCATAAATTAATCTGGATTTGGGCTGACAGTCTGAACATAGCTTTAGAGTTATAGAAAGAGTCTTAGAGGTGTTATCTTTCTTCAGAGACATTCTTTTGGCACTACAAGGCACTTGTGAAAAGGCCAAGTGTATTTTAAAGGTTAAGAAGAAACAGTGTAATTGAGATGCTTACCGAGTTGCAGTACTGGAGAAACAAATATACGAAGTAAAACAGCACTTCTACATAATTTACATTTTGCTGTCAGCTAAACAAATAATTTGTTTAGCATCATATTCTTTTGTTTCACACTGCATTGTATTATGCTGAATCACATTGGGTCAAATCAATAGTGTCCTATCACACTGCGTCACATGAACTGTATCATATTGCTTTAGTAGCTGACTCATATATATATCTTTAATGTATCGGGTCATTGGAAACGCATCAAGATGTGAATCACATCATCCTCAGTGATGGAAATGCACATCTCTATTACATAAAGCTAGATATCACTTGCATTGCATAATGTCTAATTATTGTAATTCCTTTAAACCAACGACACTATCAACATTATGAAGTTTCAACATTATGAAGTTTTACAAGACAGCCAGTCAACATGATAATGTAGCTTGCAATTAATTCAATTCAAGATTTATTCTGAAAGCTCTTTTTACAGTGGGCTTTGTCACAAATCAGACTAGTGCCCCATTTGGGACAGTGGCAAGGAAAAACAAGAGAAAGACATCTTGAGAGGAACCAAGACTCAAAAGGGGAACCTGTGCTCATCTGGTTGTAACGCAATAATACAACAGTAATGCTGGATAGTAATGCAATAATACAACAAGAGCAATAAATATGTATAAAGACTAAAAATGAACAATTAATATACAATAATATGGTTAAAATTTGACAATTATTAATCACTAATGACAACAAATGACTACTGTTAGAGGCCCCTAAGAGTAACAAACGGTACACTGATCTAAGAAAACCAGTGGCTACCGTTAGAAGCATATCACAGTGAAAGTAAGAGCCAAATCCATGAACACCACTGACTACTGCTAACTACTAGCATCCTACCATGATGGTACTTTCACATCAAGCCAAATCATTTCAACCAAACGATCTCAGCCGACACGTCAGGGGCAAGAAAGTAAAACAACCAGTGGTCTCTAGACAGTTACGAGGGCCTTACTGGTCAACGTGATATAATATTAACAAGTAGTTTTCATTTTGACAAGCATCTGAGCCATGACAGCAACAAATGCCACCAAATCAAAAGATCAAGTTGCTTATTTGCCGCTAACCACTTAGCTTTGCTCTCCTTTATTAGCCTGACGTCACCATAAACTACTAAATTCAAAAATGGAGTAATCAAATATATTGGATGCTACTGCTTGAAAAAGCCACACTCTAATCGATGATATTGAGATCCATTGCTCTGGTCTGGCATGTGCATTAAATGCACATTAAACATGCATCTCTGCACAAGACCGAGATGCATGCAGAAAAGCCCACACGAGCATGAAGCAAGGCACAAGTGTTGAACTCTTATTGCGCATACATGTGTGTGCAAGTCATCGTTTGTCTAACTGCATGAGTTAACAGATCACTGCTTTGACTTACCCGCTCTAGCGTGATTTCTTCAAATTCATATTCAATTTCTGTCCCGTTGACCTGAAAACAGAAAAACAAACAGAAACAGTGCCGGTTAACGATTATCATTCAGAAACAGAAATTGGCCAACATTCTGGAGGACATTTGACTAGAGTGACTCTGTTCAGGGCTTCAGGGAAATTGGAGCATGCATTACATGATGCATTACAGATGCTGCGCGTTACGTTGCTAATGCATAATGTTCTGCATGTGTTTTTAAATTTGTAGTAAGAAATCTGTTACAAACAAAGATCAACAGAACTGAAAAAGGCTGCGCACTAGACACGTGAATACAACAATATACAGCAATACAATATTACAGTATAACAGAAATACAGTATAATATAATACTACAATTTAATATGAGTATTAAGAAGCTTAATAATACAGAACACGCTCAACTATGTCCTCCCTTACTCCCTCCCACACTCCCACACTCTCTCCCTTTATCCATACTCCCTCCCTTACATACTTATTTACTCCCTCCCTCACTCTCTCCCTTTATCCGTTCTCCCTCCCTTACGTACTTATTTACTCCCTCCCTCACTCTCTCCCTTTATCCATACTCCCTCCCTTACGTACTTACTTACTCCCTCCCTCACTCTCTCCCTTTATCCATTCTCCCTCCCTTACGTACTTACTTACTCCCTCCCTCACTCTCTCCCTTTATCCATTCTCCCTCCCTTACATACTTACTTACTCCCTCCCTCCCTTTATCCATTCTCCATCTCCCTTCCATCCTCACTCATACATACTCACACACATACATACTCACATATCCCTATTCCCTCCCTTGCATAGTCACTCATTCTCTCGCTTACTGCCCCCCTCACTCTCTCTCTCTCTATATTTACAGGGGGATGAGAATGGAGGCGATTTTGCTTTCTCCTCCAGCAGCATGGTGAAAAGCAGCCAGCAAATGCTCCAACTGTAATAGCTTCAATCTGAACTCAGACACACAAATCCATATCTATTTAGCTGCACTTTTAAAAAGCACCATCTCTACGGCTGTTCAGCCTACTGCACTACAACTCAGCCCTGTGTATAGCCCTTATTCAGTCCTGCACTCACCTACACTAGCATATGTACACAGACGCATGCACACACACTGACAGCTAGGAACAAAATGTAATTACTGTAAGACCACAAAGAGACACGATTATGAAATAATGAACTTATGGGGCCAATTTTTTTTATGAGGGTCAACTGGGTCATTCATGTGTATGATTAAATAGCTCCCTTATGATTCATCTTTAAGCCAAAAGCAACAGAACTCTTTCTTTTACTATCTTTTACACACACACACACACACACACACACACACACACACACACACACACACATACACCTGCTGACTCAGAGGGCTTCTTCACACACAGATGTACCCCAATGCTCCCTCACACATAATACTCCCTCATGCAAAAGCTGGACATGATAATACTCCTACTCCTACTACTCCTACTACTACCACTCCTACTACCACTACTACTACTACTCCTACTCCTACTACTAGTACTACTACCACTCCTACTACAACTACTACAACTACTACTACTACTACTAGTACTACAACTACTACAACTCTTACTACTATGACTCCTACTCCTACTACTACTCTTACTACAACTACTTCTACTACCACTACTAATACTACTACTACCACTACTATTACTACTACTACCATTACTACAACTACTACAACTCCTACTACTACTACCACTACTACTACTACTACCATTACTACAACTACTACAACTACTACTACTACACCTACTACTACTACTACCACTACTACTCCTACAACTCCTACTACCAATACTAATACTACTACTACCACTACTACTCCTACAACTCCTACTACCAATACTAATACTACTACTCCTACTCCTACTACTACTCCTACTACTCCTACTCCTCTTACAACTCCTACTACTTCTACCACTACTAATACTACTACTCCTACTCCTACTACTCGTACTACTACTACTACTTCTACTCCTACTCCTACTACAAAGACTACTGCTGCTACTTCTACTCCTACTACAACTACTACTACTACTACAACTCCTACTACTACTACCACTACTATTCCTACTACTTCTACTCCTACTACATCTACTACTACTACTACAACTCCTACTACTACTACCACTACTATTCCTACTATTCCTACTCCTACTACTAATCCTACTCCTACTACTACTTCTACTAATCCTACTCCTACTCCTCCTACTCCTACTCCAACTACCACTACTACTACTACTACTACCACTACTAATACTACTTAATAATATTATTTATAGGGTTCTCTTTATACCAGTAGCAGCTCATAGTGCTTTACAGACAGGTGGTAAGCCTTACAAGTAAAATCATAAGCTCAATGGACAAAAAATAAGTCACCTGCGACTGAAACGTAACTAATAGCATGTAATACCTCATCCTCGCGCAACACGATCTGCAGAAGCCTGACGTCACTACCACCTTAAACACACAAGGTGACAATTTTGTTTGTCCAGTGAGCTTAGAACACATTTGGTATATGTTTTTATGAGTTACTGTCCTGTTGTAGCAGCCATTCCTGAAGAACCCAGTAGTGTAATAATTTCCCAAGAATGTACCAATGACCAGAAATTTGATATTTGGCACTTAAACTGGACAAAAAGTGCAACAAAGCTCATTAAAGTAATAACGTGCCTAATATTGTAATGTATTAACTATACTTATAGTAAAATTGCTTTATTGAGAAATTCGAATGCACGGAAGCACTGTAGTAGAACCTTGGCAACTACTCCTAAAAGTATGACATCATCTATATTAAAAAAGATCAACTTGTTAATATAACCAATTACCGATAATGCAGCATGAAGAAAAAGATAACCAATAAGATATCAAACATTATTATTTAGAAACGCTATTACTATTACATAATCCACATGAATGCAAAACAGAAATCTTTTCATCCAATGCTGCTTAATTTTTACCTTTTGGTCATTTCAGCTAAATAGTTTCAGGTTCACTTACTCAGTGCACAACACCTGTTTGAAAAATGCCTGTTTAAGTTGCCTAGGTGTTATTTTACACAGTTTAGACTAATTAGTGATGACTAATGACTAATTGTTATTTAAAAAATGATACAAATGTGCAATACGAGCAGAGGTGCCCAAACTGTTGCATACAACTGTATGTTAGAGACTAATCTGATGCATTAGGCCTTCAGTCCAGCTCCTGAAGCCCACACCAATAGGAGAGCTCACTTAGCCGTATGTACCTAGATACAACAGAGACAAAAACAATAATAGACTGAACTGGATAATTTTATGTTGGGCGGTTCAATAATTCACCCATTTTCCTTCCAAACCTTAAAAACAATGAAACAGTACAATTACTTCAATGCTAACAGGGTTAAAAGACAACATACATGATAATCATATTCAGTAACTTTTCACAATAATCATAAGGCCCTTTATAATAGCGTATAGGTCCTTCAGATCTCCCCACTTCCTTCTTATTCATGAATCAATAGAACCTGTCAAGCAAAACATGGCCACAAATATTCACCCCAAACACTGTAATCAAGCATATTTGTCCCTTGACAGTTTTTCAGTACATGCTTCTGTAATTACGAGAACAGTTTGTTCTTCACACACTCCAGTTTTAGTTTTATCTGAGGAGATATAAAGACACTAGCTCTCATGGATGTCAGTAATGATGATAATAATAATAATAATAATAATAATCATAATAAGAGCTTTCAAATACTACATCCAAACTACTGAGAGACACAGAGCGAGAGAGAGAAACATGAGTGAGCGTTTTAGATATTACGACTGTCGTTTCATCAGTGCTTAATTTGTACACGGTGAGGTTTTGGAACAGTGAGTAGTGATAGACCCGGAAGGTCGATTAATGGGAAGAAGTCATGGAACGCATTCAAAATGCTCAGCGATAAAATGAAGCATTAGACACGCAGCCTAACGGCACGTTTTTCAAATAAAACTGCATCCTGGGATCAGAGAGGTCTGTTAAGGAAGCTCTTAATCGACGCGCATGTGTGCTGTGTATGGGCGCACATTTCAATACAGCATTGAAAAATCGAAAATGATTCGTGTTTTATGTGGTTCTCTCCATAACTATGAACGATCAAAGCTAGGCATCTGGTGCCTCCTTTCAGAGTAGGGGAGTATGTTAAGCATGCTCCTACGACTGGGATTATAGTTTTATACTGAAAGGATGTGCAGATGTTCAGAAGCTGTTACTGAGAAAAGGAAGCTTTGCACTAAAACGCTGAGTCTAAATGCGTAATTGGGATTACTTGGATCGTGAGAAGCAGAAAATGCAACCAACTTCTAAGGCCATGTTTAGACAGCAAGCAAATTAGGTTTGTTACTCAAATCAGATCTGTCTGCATTGTTATTCACAAGTAATCAGATCGGATTTGTGTGTTCAGACATCACTGACCCATCTGTATTGACGTAGGTGTCAGTAAACATGCAGCTATGCTGGTGAAGTGAATTTCAAAGCCAGATGCAGGAGAGATGGGAGGTGTCTCATCTCACTCTCCAAACAATCACTCTGTCAAGTCACAGTTCACAGACTGTTGTTCTCTTCCATAGTGCGAGTAGTAATACTCGGGCATAAGAATGAACCTTTGCTGTTCCCAATGAATCCCAGCTCTTCCACCTGTCTGGATTTGACACTGTCATTGTTTGTCACATTATAAGCGACACAAAAGACTCTTTGTTTTTTGGCCAGAGTTCAAGACACATCCAGACACATCTCTAATAAGATGACTGGAATCTTGTAATAAGATGACTTTGAACCCCTCCAAACGTGCAAAAATCAAAAATCAACATGGATACAAACTGGATATGCCACAAAAAATTGGATCTGGGCTGAACTTTGGAGATGTTTGGCAATTGAAAGTAAGTCTGGAGAGAAGGACAGGCTATATATTGAAATTTGATATTAAGCCAGCATAAACTGGGTGATTTTAGAAATCTTGCTGTTTGCTGACAGCTTACACTGCACATTTGAATCACCCACTGTGTACAGAGAAAACCGGCAATTTATATAATCACACTGCATGAAAATTCTGTCACTGACATGACGCGACATGGGTGATCACACCGCATGTGAAACGCAGCCCATACAGACAGCTCAGCTCTGACTACAGACAATTTCCAATAAAGCTGTTTCATTCAAAACAACACGCTGCACATCCGAGTCCTGAGCAAAAACACTGGCTGAGTCTCACATGACTCCCTGCTCCCTACATAGTACACCACCCAGGATGAGCAGCTCCTGCAACCAGTAGTACATCATAGGTCTAACAGACAGCCATTTGGGATTCAGCCCTGTGTACACAATTCCATACTGGACAGATGTTTTGTGGTGTAGAAGGCAGAACTTGTAAAGTGTGCTACATAGGAAGGAGGAGGGGGCATTTGGGTTTCAGTCGCTGACAAACAGCTTTGCTAACTTTACTACACTGTACTGAAACTGAGAACCAGGCGAGCCACATAGACAATACAAAACATCACTGTAGTCTGCATATACAGATGTAGGGACTGCATATATAAACTCGTTTGCCTCCCTTCATGTGTGTGTAGCTGTGCAGGAGCAGTGGTTGTGACTGTATGTGGTTTGGGGTGCGACTTTGAGAATCAAAACTCAAACTGTGAGACAAACCACCTGACATGTCAGAAATTCATCTGATCACCTGACTTCTCAATCGGACCTGATTTGGGCACTTAATTGTACATCACTTCCCCTCTCACACTGCACAGAAGCTAAAATTCAGCCTGATATATATATATATATATACACACATATATGATATTGGGCTCAGACCAAATGGGGCTAATGTGGCACACTGTATGACAGGCTTTATGTGTTAGTTCTTGAGGCACATTTTCTGGTAAATAGATGTATTTTTTCCACACAACATTAAAAATGTAACACTATTTTCTTTGTGGCTTCTTTCCTGGCTACTGCTGTTCTCTGTGAATAAAGAAGAAGCAAGCTATAAAATATAGCCAGCCTCTGTGTTGCTTTCTCTCTGCTAAATATGCAAGGACTTATGGTGATAAGTTGGTCTCTACCCACAGTAGAGTAGATCACTAGAGTAGATGTAACACTGCCTAAACGCCATTTTGAATAGAAATGAAAAATGAACGGGTGGTCCTTTGTTTTTGCACAGTAGGGTAATTAGATCTTGACCTCAGAATTAAAAATACATGGAAGCCCACCTTGTGCCATGGCATTAGGCTACTTAGGCAAAGGAGTTTAAAGAAAATATCATATTTACAGATTGCAGATTAAACGTATTTAAACAATGTATAAGATCTACCACAATAGGTTCTGAACCCAAACTAGGAGCATCTAAATCAGGTCATTTCTAACATGTTTCATGTTTCAGTAATTACAGCTAGTTCATCCCCTCAAATCTGCCGTTCCTATACATGACACCGAGCCTGAGATGCCACTAGAGACCGAGAGCAAGTTGACTCTTACGTTACGTGATGCAATGTCAACATAACTTCAACTCTGCAAAGCTTTGGGGGACGGCATAATAACCCTACGGAGACCATTCCAAGACGCGTGTGTCTTGAGTGTAGTGGCTGTGTTGTTTTCTCGTGAAGGGCCCTGCAGGCACCCGGATTTGGCACCAGTTAATCAGGGCAGATGAGGAGGAAGGAGAAGCGCTCTCGAAAGCCTCCTGCTGTCTCTGTGGGCACACGCTCTGATCCTCCATCAGCACACGCAGCTAAATACAGCCGCCAACATCAGCGGAAGCGTCGTGAACTGATGGATGGAGCTCAGATTCCAATAACATTACAGGGCAAGCGAACTCATTAAAGAGAACAACAGTGCTCATCATCATGAACAACAACCGCGGAGCTCAGGAGCAGATCAAAGGAGACCGATAAGCAGAAGGACAACACACGCGCATGTACACTCTTCATTATGCAGTAGAGTGCAGAAGTTGTTTTCCTTAATGTCAAGGAAACATGGCCCCTTCTGTCTGTCCCGCTCCAGAAGTGGCCCAATTAAACTTCACTGAGTGGCATTAGGATTCCGAGCCCATCCTGCGCTCATGTGGCTCCGTTGTGCCTTAGAGCTGAACCCCAGCAGCAGGGCTCACATCTGCATTGCTAAGTGGTGCTTTAGCTGGGCGCGTCCTCAGGGAGAAGGGATCGTGAGGCTGTGGACTGTAGGCTGGAGTGAGTGGAGGCTGAGGAGACTGCAGCTGCGGAGGGGAGGGGACAGCAGCCCTCCGTCCACACTGCAGGCTCACACAGGCTCATATTAAACTGGTGAGTCACAGTGAATGTGCCAACGTTCACACTTACAAAGGGGAGTGCACACACTCACTCACACACACATACATGTGCACAGAAAGTCTCTTTCACACACATTCAATTTTATTTATTACAATGGTGTTAAGATACATTAAGATACCGAATACAGGACACTTATAAAGAAGCCTCAACAACAAACTATATTCTGGTGTCCGATTAATGGCCCGTATGACTGTGAACATGCGGAGACTAATTACTAATGAATGACTAATAAAGCCCCAGACTTGCCGAAGGAGAGATTATGGTGAGTGTGGGGCTTCTCATTCAAAGCACATACACAGAATAGTTGCATCCAGAAGGAGGTGTGGGATTGCACTGCTATTGGGAAGGAAGATAAAGGTTACCAGGATCAATAACTGATGATAAATTTAGACTGATCAATATTTATTGAGCTACACATACAGAAGTCTGTCTATCAGCGTGGCTTGGGCCGCCATGTTTGCTAAAGCAACATGCCAGACGCCTCGGCATGGAGCTGTAGAGGTTCCTAATGGTGTCCTGTGATAATCCATCCCATGCAGCTTGAATATCCTCACACAGTTCCTGCAGATGGTGCGGTAGGGGTGGAGGTGGAATGACACCAGGCCTTCTGGACGTGTGACGTGTGACAACAAACTGTTCATCTTGGCGCTGACCACGGTGCCTCCACACACAGTCGTCTCCACCAAAACACCAGCAGTTTATTTGGTTGATTTGCAAACGGTCTTGTCTATGTTCTTTTCTCAGTAACAGCTTCTTGACGGCTACACATCCTCTCAGACCCATGGCATTGTCTTCTCATGGTGGAAGGATGGACGGAAACTCTTGTGGATAATTTCTGATCGGAAGCAAGACAGGAGCTTGATTTTCTCCTATCTCTCCAAGATGAAAGCTTTAAGTGCTGTTCATCTAAAGGAGGGGGGTAGTTTTGATGGTCTACCAGATATTGCAGGGCTGTTAGAAAGTCCATTTTCTCCGTATCTTACTTCTATCTGTTCTCTGTAATTTCAGCAGTTTCCAGTTTTGGAAATCACTGCATTTCAATGATTTTCCTTTGACTTTACTTTGTCATTTATTACACTAGCGGGGTATCTTATATCTAATCTCCTAATAAATATCTCTAAAATTAATAACTTGTACTTTAGTTCTGACTATAAAGGCATCTCTGACTTTATTTCTTAGTACTGTACCTTATCAGGGCATAGAGACGTGCATTTGTCCCATATGAATTACGTTTATAGCTTCTGTCGTATCAAAACCATGCTTCTCCATTTTCCTGACAAGGTCAGTCTTTTTCTTTATTACCCCTATATAATCAGGACGTGTCTGTCCTAAGATGTACTAAAACAGGCACACACACACACACACACACAGAGGGAGAGAGAGAGAGAGAGAGAGAGAGAGAGAGAGAGAGAGACGACATAAAGACTAGCAATTTTGTATCATTTTCCTGCAAATGCACCTCCCACAGCCGAAGAGAGAGGAGAGAAGAAGCATCCATTTGAGACTAATCTCTCACTGCCCTGTGAATCCCCTGCCCAAGGCATGGGACATCTTTATACCCGTCATCATCACTGAACATCCAGCCCTCCCTGGGCTACGATACATAAAAACACTCCTTAATATAGAGCAGCATGCAGTAATCAGCACCGAAAGGGAAGTGGTGGTTTTCCTGACAGCCAGTGTGAGCTCCTGCGGGTCCAGTGCCAGACAGAGGGCATATTTGGTGAGGGGAACAGTTAAACACCAGCTCAGCCGGTCTTAGGGCTTTGATTACCGCTCTGCTATTCTCACCGCCTTCACATTCTCAGCATCACCACCATTCGTTTAGAACTGCAGCTACCGGGGCCAAAATGAGACGTCACTGTGTGGATTTTAATTGCTTATCCTTACTGATTCTCTGCAGGGCTATCTGAGGTCCAGGTGCTGACATAAGCTCTACTACTGCATTCCTTTTTAAATGGATCAGCAAGAGAAGATAAAACCAGCTAGCTTGTCTGACAAAACCGTAAAGGAATTATTTTATCAAGACTTTTTCCCTTAATCTAAATGTAATGTGAATGTAAACTGGAATCTGAGTTAGGCATAGTGTTTTGTTCCAAAACAGTCAGAAACACTAATCCCAACCTCAGGAGCTAGAATGTTAACCACTACATCTGATCACCATGAGTTTACTCTGAATTTACTGTGACGTAAACCATTGACATAAATCCTTGTATTAAATAGACTCACCAGCCAATGTGCCACCTGTGACTGAAATGTACCTAATAGCATGCAACACCTCCAGGAGCACAAATAAGAGCTGCGATTTGATTTGGCATTGAAGTTTCTGGATGTAGTCCACATCAATGTTCAGCCACTCTTGAATCAAAGAATTGGGCAGTTGGACCAGATTTGGTGGATGCCTTCCCTGTAACAATTCCCTATAGACTGGGATTTTAGCCACTGCTGGTAGACCCGTATGACAGTACGCTTCCATACACCTGCAGATTCAGCTACTTCCTTCACACTATGGTCTTTGGCACGCCCAAATGCAGTCACTCCTTTTAGCCAATCATTAACATCTGCTTTGGAGCCATTTTCCACACATGGAACGAGACATTCATTGCACTGTACCATGTTCTCTCAATCTATGAATCCCGTCACTCACACCCTGCAAGCATTTGTAGCCCCATCATCCCTGTACAACGTCATCTGCGGAAGCCTGAAGTTACCACGTTATTTATTAGTGCATTTTGCTACAGTTTGTTTGGAGACACCTCACCTCCCTGAAACAGATATTGAAGAATGACCATATAAAAGACAATTACCATTCAAGTCAACTGAGAAGGCACTTGTACAGTCTGAGGGCAAAAGAGCATGGCCTCAAGCCCCCCTTGGGATCTATCTGTGGACGTACCTGTAGTTTAGACAAGCATTATGCTAAGTTGAAGGACAAACCCAGATGGAACTTTGGCTAACATTACCTACAAGTTATAATAACGTTTTAAAGAAAATGTTTTAAAGACGTTTCAGATAATGTTCCTTTAATGTTAAACGTTAACTAAGACATAATGTTGTAACTGCAACTGCAATTTTACTGAGACCTGAAATGACACAATGGTTTCAGAGAACGTTCTCCTACCTTTAGAAAGAACATTCTGGGAACCAAAAGAAAACTTCCTGCTGAAAACATTAATGGAACATGGCATGGTAATATTCTCAGAATGTTTTTCTTAGAACACATAATTTGTAGCTGGGCAAACTCTGTTAGCAACATCAGCCTTATTGCTCCAATGCAAAACTAAAGAAGCACCACATTTGGGGTAAGTGTGTGAATTTAATTTCAACACAAACATATTTATGCAAACTAAGGGATGTTTATAGGATTTGAGTTCTAAATATATGTATAAATCATTTAACTTAAATTACAGACTTATTCATTACTTTGTAACTATTATGGTTATCAGAGTAAGGACCTGAAGCACATGTGGGTACAAATAGTTGTTTCTAAAGGGGACCTGTTATGCTTTTCCAGTTTTGTCTCTTTCCTTTAGTGTGTTATGCAGGTTGTACAGCTGTACAGTATGAAAAAATAAAGTGTTTTGGGGAAACGGAAGCATGTAAATCTATTCAAGTAGAAATAGAATTAGGCATAATAGGTTCCCCTTAGTTAGGGACCTTCAAGTGTTCCTTTAGAAATTCACCTCACTGAACAAAACAATATACTGGAGTTCAGGTCATTCAACCACAAAGCCTAAAACATGAACAATTTCCCCAACAGTGCTGCGGTTCCTACAGAAACAGCTCCTTAGCGTCATCGTGCACTCCTTCACTGCTATTCAATATCAGATGTGATGTGCAGGGGAGGATGAATGTGTTCCACTTCACTGTGTGTCACTCTAAAGACTGCCATCTTCTCTCTGTCTAAGATAAATGTATGAGTGAACACCTCGTTTGCTCAAGCGCTCCATCATCATCGTCAGCGTGGCCTTCTCGAACCAACTCTGTAGCCCCTCTCTCTCTCAGCCAGAGAGAGGAAAAAGTTAGACAGTCCTCCAAGGTCTATGGGGAGATTGATTTATAGAGCTGCTGAGCACTTAATGCTGAAGTTGCTCCTTAGGACTGGATTCATTCCTTTCAATCACACTCGCCAGCACTAGCTCTATTCTGCACAAGCCACAGCACCGATATTCCGACATCCTGTCTAAAATAATGGGGGACAGTCATTATACTGGCATTAACCGTTTCACTCACTTTGCTCCATATTGCTTAATATCTCTGGACTTTGTTGTTGTAAGCCTAACTAAACCACACAGCTGTTCCGGAGTTCAACGTGGTACACATCTGACCATGCAGAAAAATGAACAGGAGAAGAAAAAGACGCAGCTTTGGAGTAAATGACAGAAAAGAGGGAAGCCCAGCTTTGTTTTCTACAGCTGCAAGTGCTCTAGGCTGGATTGATGCACCTCTCGCTGGGCACACTTATGCAGATGCAGCTGACATTTCTAAACACAGTTCACTTCAGTCCATCTATTATATTCACAGATTCAGTTTTATGCTCAACTAAAATTAATACTGACAAAATGCAGCATTGTACAGGAATTTGAAAACATTATTGGGCCAATACTGAAACTTTGGGGCACTCCTAACCTGCAGTCAAACATTCAAATCAAATCAAATCAAATCGTGAGGCCAATCATTCTCTGAGTAGAGAGCTTTTGAGCCATTTTGTGCCATTTGTGATTTTTCACACAGAGGAATTTGTATTCCGCATTTAACCCATCCGTGAAGTGAAACACCCACATACACACACACTAGTGAATACACACACTAGGGGGCCGTGAGCACACTTCCCGGAGCGGTGGGCAGCCCTATCCACGGCGCCCGGGGAGCAGCTGGGGGTTAGGTGCCTTGCTCAAGGGCACCTCAGTCACTGCTGTCGGTTCAGGGAATCGAACCGGCAACCCTCCGGTCACAAGGCTGGTTTCCTAACCTACAGCCCACGACTGCCCCCTAAAATACAATTCACTTGATTGTATGTGTACACTTGAGTTTATACTGATATAAAGCAAAGTGTATTGTCCCAATACTGACCCCTGGTACACACCTAACTTAACCCTGCTGCAGGCAAATATGCATTTGTCAGCATGTGTCATATTTAATCATTTTTATGCTTGAAAAAAATGTGCTCATTTAAAGCAATATAGTATAGGAATTTGAAAACTGTATTGTCCCAGTACTGGCACCCTGGGGGACACCTCATTTAAGCCTGGCTGCAGTCAAATGTGTACTTGGCAGCATGTGTCATTTTTACTCATTTTTTTGCTTAAGAAAAAAAAATCTTACTTATTTAAAGCAGTATAGTATCAGAATTCGAAAACTGTATTGTCCCAGTACTGGCACCTTGGGGCACACCTCATCTAAGCCCAGCTTCAGTCAAATGTGTGCTTGGCAGTATTTGTCATATTTATTCATTATATGCTTAAGAAGAAAAAAAAACTCCTACCCATATAATGCAATATACTATTGGACCTTGGAAACTGTAATGTCCCAATACTGACACCCTGGGGCACACCCAACTTCTCTGAGCTGTGGCTCAGCTCTTTCTCTGTAATAGTCTACATCCATTCAAACCTAAATAAGGCTGGCCATCGTTTGCTTCTCCCTCTGTGCTTCCTCTATCACTTACACATCACACCCACTGATCTCAGACCTGTCTGTCGCCTTCCTAATCTATTCATCCAAGTCCAGCCGACCTCTCGCTGCTGCCAAACGCCACAGAAAACAGGCATTCATGTTTGGTGCTGATTTTTTAAAACACTCCCGTGGCCGGCAAACAGCCCCTGCTTTCGCCGGGCTTTACTAAGCAGCCCAGAGTGTCTGTTTTATTTATGAAAATTCATTCATAATTTAGCTCAGAGACCTGTCTCATACCACTAGACGCCAAATACACGCTGCTAAAAAAGCCACAACTCACTCCACATCATAAAACCTCAACGCAGGCTGTGTTTTTGTAGATCACGCACATTACTACAACACAAACACAGCAGGGATCCTGGATCTAGTGAGGTGGTTGAACTGGCACTACGCACAAATAAAAACTGGCACTGATGAAAGAAAGAAAACAAATGAAAAACAATAGAACTCACGTAAGGTACTGACTCCAAAGTGTCCGTGTTGACTATAATTGGTGCGGGGCTTGCCTGTAAGAAAAGGAAAAAAAAAAAGAGAGATGGAGAGAGGAAGAGAGAGAGGGAGAGAGATCAGAGTGGGTCGGCAATGCGTGAACTGTCCTATTTTCTATTAATGGCCGCTGAGTGCTGCTTGTGTGTGGAGCTGTGACGGTTAGCGCTGGGGCTTAGCTCAACAATGCCATACTGATTAACAGTGCTCCAATATAGCACACACGGCAAACATAACACTACAGAACGAACAACAAACACCAACACAGATGAGATGATGATGACAATGAGATTATGGGGCACACAGGACGATTGTTTTTAAACCCAAAACAAAAAAACAAAAAGGCCTTTTACTCAGACAATATTTAGACTTTGTTTCCACTTTGTTTCCAAATACAAAGATTCCTCTGCTATTGCTGAGGTTAATTAGGAATAACGCTCCAGTGCACCGATACTGATCCTAATTATACCACCACTGTTCTGTAGCGCTCTCCCTCTCTCTCTCTCTCGCACACACGCACACAAACACAAAGCTGGATTTTATCAAATTAGTTTAGCCAAAAAGTTCGGCAACACTTTCTATGAATCAGGTATCTGTAATTCATTATAAGTGCATTCATAAAGATCTATAAAGCCTTTATAATGCTTTATAGTACTAGACATAAGCCTTTGAAACTATGCATACATATGCTCATAATCACACACATGAACTGTTATAACTCAACAGTATAAGGCTTCATAGCACAAAATGACATAATGCATTATAATGTATATATGTTTCCTGTTATTAACAGTATCGGTGAATGGGGTATCATAAAGCTTAATAACTAATGTTGTGTTCATTTGCATAATGCGTTATAAGGATCCACAGTGAGGCCTCTCTCTAATGAGTATCCTCAGTATCTTCAAAATGAAAACAATCTTGTAAGTGCATGTGACATCTAATGAACACTTATAAGCGCTCTTAATTAATAAGTAAGTTATTAACCAGCTCTATGAATTAAAGCATTATGTGAATGACTGTATTTAGCTTTATGACATGGGTCTCCACAATGTAGAGTGTAAAAATGTAAAAGTCTTTACATTTTCTTAACACATTATATCTCTTTACGAAGCCCTATAATGCAATGTTATACCAGTTTGTGGGTGTGATTAAGAACATTTATGCACAGTTACAAAAGCTTATGTCAAATATTGTAAAACATTATAAATGCTTTATACATCTTTATGAATGTCCTGTAACTATGCTTTCAAAACAGCTCCATTCTGCCTTTTAACTAGTATAACAAAGGCATAAAGTGACCTTGTGCCATCACAAAAGGGGCTTAACCACAGTTGAGACAGCATATAGTCCTGGTTTGACTCTAGAAAGAGTGCACATACCTACACACACACACACACACACACACCTAGAACTAGCATTCAGAAGCTTGTGCCGCAAAGTTCAGGTGGGATACAGGTGGTACTGTTGAGAGAACGATCAATGACAGAGGCCGAGACTTTTCCTGCTCACAAGAGACTGTTCCAACTGCATTAATGAATCTACAGCCTCAAGAGATGCGGCTTCAATCTCAGAGACACAGAGAGAGAGAGAGAGACGCGTACAGCACACTGAGAAATTAATTAAGAGCTCCTGTTCCATCGACATGGTCTGAGGAGCACTCCCGCTCAGACACGCACACACACACTTCTTCAGTTTAAAGAGTGTTACGCATACACAGAAGGCCTTTCATCTGGCACTTGAGCTTTTTTTTCTTTGAAGGAGAGAAAGTGACGCATCAGAACAGTACGAAAAGCTATGGCATACATCACAGGTATCTCCACCACAGGCATCACCACAGTCCTCTGCTGTATGCACACAGGTGATGACCTTATTTCGACACTTCGCACTTTTCCAGATGAGGTAACAAAGATTTTCTGGAGCAATGCTATAGAACAGAGGTTCTCAACCTTCCTGCAGGCAAGGACACTTTCTAGCATTTAAAGATTTATACTGGATTAGTAAGATATTCTTCAGATGTTAGGCATATTAGGCAAGTATGTGTCGTACTTATTTGATGTGAAGTTCTGCTTCAAGTATATGTGGGCTTTTTGCTACTAGTGTCCACTGAGATAATAAATACGAATTGTTTTGCTTTGCTAGTACAATCAGTATAATGATCATTGCATCTTGGTCTGCTTCAGTCTAGCTCGGGAAGACGGATCGCTTCTACCAATTTGTACCACCTGACTTTCAAGACTGCACTCAAACTGATATGGCAGAGCTGACATCATTGTTAGAGGAGCCACAGTGGTGTGGGGGTGGAACTTGTAGCAGACTTGTGGGGGTGGAACTTGAAGCACATTTCTCAAAAAAAAACAAAAATGATGTGGCCATCATTGTTAAGGCAACTGAAATTGTCAAAATTGAGTTGATTTGGCTGTAACTTCCTATATATATATATATATATATATATATATATATACACATATACACACGCACACACACACATATATGTCAGAACCAATTTTGCATCGTTAAAGAGTAAATGTGTGAAAAGCCTTTTTAATGTTTAAAGATCCACCATATAATGTACACCAATTCTACACCAATTAAGGTTATTCTTAGAACCATATGTCCCAGCCAGAACCGTTTAGGAGGCTTTATTTTCATAAGTGCAGTTGGGAGAAAAAAAAAAGAATTATTATAGCTCAGGCAGGCAAAATCAAAGTGACTAATATCCACTGGGACGAACAAAATTGGCTTCTCCGCTGAAAAGCCTACGCTAAACTTCAACACAACACCAAGAGGAATCTAGCAAGTAGAATGAGCAATCCGATGAGCTGAAACTGATTGAACTAAATGCCTTCGGGAGCCCCGTAAGTGCAGTCTGGACTTCGCAACAACTTCCGAAAAGAACACAGATGCAGATCACATGTGTGTTGAATAAAGCCTCCGGGGCATCCTCGAGATCAAGTCAAGCAGCTAGGCACTGCAGAGTGTGGCTGGCTGTCTCTCAAAAGCTCTCGAAAGCTACTTCTCAAGAGCGTCTCAAGAGCCCGTTCATAAACTCACACCTTAGGGAGGGTCTCACACTGTATGGAGGCTGGCAATCAAATGGAGCAGTATTTGATGTGCTTGGAAGCAGTGCTCAGTCGGCTGCTCGGTGGGCAGGGTGATACCAGTGTTGAGTAATGCACAAGAAGAAACACTTCTCAGCTCTGCTTGTCACCGTGGCTGACTGTAAAGGGAGACAAATCTTTTCCCACAGTGAAGAGTTGTGTATGGTAATTACTCTTTGTGAACAAACTGTGGCGGCACAGTCATGTTGGAACAGAAAAGGTTCTTACCCAAACAGAAAGTTGGAAGCACAGAACTGTCCGAAATGTCTGGGAATGCTGAAGCATTAAGATTTCCCTTCACTGGAACTAAGGAGTCTACGCCAACCCCTGAAAAACAAGCCCTTAGCATCATCCCTCCTCCTCCAAATTTTACAGTCGGCACAATGTAGTTGGGCCGGTAATGTTCTCCTGGCAACCGCCAAACCCAGATTCGTCCATCAGACTGCCAGACAGAGAACTCAACAAAACATGTTCCCACTGCTCCAGTGTCCGGCATGCTTTACACCACTGCATCTGACGCATTGCCATTGTGCTTGGTGAAGGAAGGTTTGCATGCAGCTGCTTGGCCATTGAACCCCATGCCATGATGCTCCCGGCATGCCATAACTTGAAATGGTCTGCCACCTTATGCCTGAGTTGCTGTAAGTACTAAACATTTCCACTGGTCAACAATACCACTCACAAGTAATCATGGAATATCTAGTGGGGGGAAAGAAATTTCATGAATGAACTTGCTGCAACAGTGGCATCCCATTACAGTAGCACACATGAATTCAGTGAGCTCTTTAGACCGACACACTCCATCACAAATGTTTGTAAAGGCATGGCTATGTGCTTGATATTATACACCTGTGGCAATGGGACTGAACCAAACACCTCAACTCACTGATTAAGAGATCTGTCCCAAAACTTTTGTCCATATACTTCACGTCTCTAGCTCACTAGCTGGCTTCCCACAGCTGTAACCAACCCCCTAAACGGGATTTCTGGTTTCTAGTTCTTTGTGTAGTCTAGGTGCAGTTGGGGGCAAAAGGGGGTTGGACATGTGTATTAGATGTGCTGAGAGGGGGTAGAGTGCTTTGCATGTGAAAGAGTGCCAGAGCACGTGTGTTGCACAGAAGGGGGTGTGTGGGGGTTTCTGAGAGTAGCACAGAATTAAAAGTGCATGCAGAGAGCATATGTGAGTGTGCGGGTGTGTGTTTGGTGCAGAGTAGGGGCACCTCCGCAGCGCATGGGTAAAGACGCTGGAAACGCTGTGAATAACTCCCATAGGGCCCACAAGAGCGACCGAACTGGGGCAGAACTCCCTCTGAAAAATCTGCAAACCTTCTGCACCATGGATGGACTACTTTGGAGAACGCGTCAGAGAGACAGAGAGAGAGAGAGTGGAAAAGGAGAGAAAGGGATTTGATATACACATACACACACACACACATACACACACACACACACACACACACACACTCATTCCTTTTTCAAAGCCATTTGAAAGACTATCTGCCTTTTTTGTTGTATTATACATTTCATGCTGAATGGACCGATAGCAGTGGCCTACAATGAATATAATGAATTTGAATATCATAAAGTCAAGTGCAAGTGGATTATGCTTTATAATATCCCCTGAAACATCTCTTGAAAAACAAATAACTTGTACTTTATAATCATTTTGACTGGAAATTAATTGAATAATAGTGACTTGCAGTGCATCTTAAAGTTGAGCAAGATTTTCTTCATGCTTCTATAAAGTTACCATTCAAAAGATATGTGCAAGTTTTTCTGATGGCACTGACAATATATTTAGTTTGACGCAAAACTGTTTTTTAAAGCTCCCCAGACATTTTTTTCCTCATTTGGTAATCTATGAGCACACTGGCAGCAACCACCCACAAGCAAAACAACACAAGCGAGCACTGTGGGTGTTATGATTAATCGTGAAGAACATTTCTCTCCCATTTCTGGAAAGTGAAAATTTCTTAGCAAACAGGTAAACAAAACGTCTGAGGGTGGTTATTAATGCATCCATCAGTCTAAAGCAGAACAAGCTATGCTTAGACGACATGTTAGCTGAATTAAGCCCAAAGTGTTCAGTCTACCCTACAGATAATACAGCTAAAGGGACAGCACTACATAACCCACCCATTTACTGAAGATTCCCTCTTACATAACTCATAACATGATGGTACATTTTGCCAAAATGCCTTTGCTGTCATTACCCAAAGCACCCATCATGCACAAGCTGTTTGTACTCATGTTTCAGAAAATATTTATGAGATGACAAAATGAGAGAAAAAAGTTTCCAAAATCTGACAAAATTAATTCATCTTCTGAGATGCTTAATCTTCTGGGTCATGTAGGAAGCTGGAGCCTATTCCAGCGCTCACTGGGCGGAAGACAGGAAACACCCTGGACGGGCTGCCAGTCCACGGCAGGGCAGACACACACACTCACACCTAGGGGAGAGTTAGTGTCTCCAGTTCGCCTGACAGCATACCTTTGGACTGTATGAGGATATAGGAGCACCCGCAGGAAACCCACACAGACCCGGGACAACATGCAAATTCCTCACAAAAAGGAGCCCAGACGGCCCAGGTGGGAATCAAACCCAAGCCCTTATTGCTGTGAGGCGTCAGCGTCCCCCACTGCGCCACCATGCCCTCCCAAAACTGGACTTAATTATGATGACTACAAGATAAAATGAGACTTCTAACAACTATATAAGACCTAATAGACCATCACCTAATAGACCAATCAGTCCATCCTTCCACTGTCCAACTCAATGCTATGGGTCTGAACGGTGTGTAGGTGTCAAAAAGCCCATAACGAGGAAAAAGAAAAACTGCAAATTAGTTAAAGAAGTTCCTGGTGTTTTTAGATCAATGGACTTGCCACTGTCAATGACAATGCGTTCTCAGCCATCTTGGGAGATTAGGAAATCCAGTTTGAATCAGATGTTAAAGCCACAGCTATGTGATTACGATCGAAAGCATGTTAACCCCAGGTTTAAACTGGGATTAAAGGCATCTCTGACAAAGTCAATATGTTGACACCATCAGCTGCTTTTTGGGAGTCTCAGCGACAAGCTGCAGCTGCAGTACTTGTTCTAGTTTACCGCTCTTAATAATTCAGGCCAGAGAGACTTTCTATATAGAGCCACCGCACCAGCCTCAATAATGCAGGAGCACGTGCTCGCATGCTAAAACCATCAACAACAGCACAGGAAGAAAACAGTATAGAGGAGCGGAGGAGGTACAA
This sequence comes from Semaprochilodus insignis, assembly GCA_034552555.1. Taxonomy (NCBI): domain Eukaryota; kingdom Metazoa; phylum Chordata; class Actinopteri; order Characiformes; family Prochilodontidae; genus Semaprochilodus; species Semaprochilodus insignis. The sequence continues at coordinate 1,812,916 of CM067490.1, forward strand.
GAACATGCAGCCTGTTTAAGGACGACAAAGTGAATAAAGACATCCAAAACTAGCATCAACTCAAAACTCACAATGCCATGTGTACAGTCTCAACACCAAGACTACAGCAGATACAGTGAGGACCCCAGCATTTCTTAAGGATTTAAGGATTTATTAAAGACATATTTGGATAACACCATGAACAGCAAAGACTTACTTAAAGAAGCTCCAGGGCCAAAAAAATGAGTCACCTTGTCTAGCGATTATAGCCTAGCGATGTCAGGCTCCTGCAGATGGATGATGGGGCTTTAAATACCTGCGGGGTGTGAGTGACGGGATTCATAGATGGAGAAGAGGTGGTACAGTGCAGTGAATGTCTCGTTTGTGTGGAAATGGGTCACAAAGCAGATGTTAATGATGGGCTAAAAGCATTTGCCTACATCCAGAAGCCTCAAAAATTAAATTCGAGCTGTTATTTGTGCTTGTGAAGGTAAAACATGCTATTAGGCACATTTTAGTCACAGGTGACTCATTTTTGTCCGGTTAGCTTATTTCGAGATCACCAACAGGTGGACCATGCTTGTATTTACCTAACTAGCTAGTTTGCTAAATGACTGACTAGACTGACTGACTGACTAACCAGTCAACCAACCAACCAACCAGTATTTGGTGTTTTTTGTGAATGCTTTGATGATGGTTGGTAGCTCAGACCTCAGATTATGTATTTTCAGGCTTATAGTAGATCTAGTGTTTTGTGCTTATGTTAGGACATCTGGTCTCTGCTATATTGCTATTATGCGTTTATCATCTGTCAACACTTTACAGTTCCTTGCCTTGTCTATAGCTAATCAAAATTTTCTGTGGAACCATCTTGCCCACCTGGGGTCTGAGGTCCAGACTAACGGTAATGTCTTTGCCTGAACTGTATAAAAACCTGTGAAATAAACTACAATTTCATCAACCTATGAGTTGCAAAGTTACTCTGATTGCACAGTACATGTGCTTGCAGAATCTTCCAATTACCCAGGTCTAGCGGTTAACTGGGCGTCATGATCAAAACACTAAAAATACAGCATACATATTTCTTGACTGAGGAAAAAATAATGAAAATAAAGAAAATGACTCTGTCCCTATTATGCTCCAATGACTTTTAACGCAATAAAAAAAGCTCAGTATGACCCATTAAAAACACTCCGGAACAGTGTCTCTGGACACTGATGACTTGCTAATCAATGTACCACAGGGACCCTGATTAACTGTAACTCAGAAAAAGAGAGAGCTATCCCTGGCGAATGACCAATTAGTGGTCAGAAAGAGCTGTGTGGGGAACTACTCCAGTGCCCAAACTCAAGCAGTATTCAACCCACGATCAGCCATGCGTGATTCCATGACCAGCCCCATATATCACGCCGAGGTGCCGTCTGTACGATAGCGGGTGAGTCTCATTGTAATTCCTGCCTGGCTTTCAGCACAAGACGAATGTGTGGCTTCACAGCTAATCTCCCGGTATGCGCCTTCCCTCATAACACACCCATGAACATAGAGTGGTCTGACCAGAGGTAAGCAAATACAAGGCAAGGAGGGGCATCCATTAATCATAGGCAGTTCATAAAGTTCCCTGTTAATGGACCCACAAACAGCAAAGGTGGATGTTCACATTAATGTCAGAACATGCTGAAATGGTAGGATGGAGCACCTTCTGATATTAGGCACCCTCTGTCAGACTTCAGCACTCATGCTTTGGACAGACGTACTCCATCATTAGTCCTTTGAAGTCCTGTCATCACTCCTGTAGTCAGCATTATACCTACATTAGGAACTTTGGGTCTTAGCAGTATTTCTTAATTGGAAAGAGCTGCAGTTTACCAAACGTTACAAACCCAATACGTATTTTTCTGTAGGTACATTTTCCCCACTGTTGCTGTCCTGGGTGCTGAAACTGTACCCTCAGGTTGATTTCAGCACCCAAGCTTTGAATAGCTACCTCACCAACAGCCCTCCGAAGCTATGTAGTCATTCTGTAGACTTTGTCATGTCTAATTTGGGAACTGCAGCTAAGCATTTTCTCCCTATGGGAAAATTGTTGTAATTTCCCATAAACTGTAGTTCATGGAAATAACTACAATTTCCATGTAAAGTCAATAGATCTTTTGAATCACACGGCTGTTAAAGACTTGGAATGGCATAAGACCGGCGGCCTCATTCAAATACTTCATGTATGACAGCAAGCTTCATCAAAAGAGTCAGTGTCCAAACACCCAGTCGTAGCCCACAGTTTGAGTAGCTGGTGTTATTACATAACAGCATTTAATTGTCATGTGCCATCTCTGTAATGAACAGGAGCATTAGCTTACTTGTATCACGTGCATAGCAATATTAAACATTACTGATTAAGCTCAAGCGAAATTTGTTAGATGATCCCCTGAGAGAGAGGCAAAGGAATGAGTCCCCAAAGACATTGCAAAATGATGGACAAAGCTCTTTACAAGCCAGGGCAACAAAAATACTCAGGACTGCCTAATGGGACTGCCTATCCCATCTGTTATATGTAAATGTTGGGTATTGTTCATTCCTGTTCTCTGCTATAATGCTTGTTGGTAGGTGCTGGCGAGTGATGAAGTCCATACATGTCAAAAACAGACAACTCACAATTCTCTGTTGTCAGAGAAGATACAACGCCAGTACTAGCCTGATGAAGACGAACCCGTAGTCCAGAGTCACTCAAGCAAAACGTGGCACAATTCTGTATTTGACAATATGCTTTGTAAACTCCCAGGCCCTGTGGTCAGAGCCCACACCTGAGGCTCTGTCCCAAAGGCTCGGCTCACTGGAGTGTTCCAAAGCACACAGCCACTTCAAACAGCGGCCATGGCATCCAGTATAAGACAGACAACAAACTTCACTGCTGATGGGAGAATTTGTGGCAGCCACTCTAATATTCTATGGGTATGTTAATGGGGATGCAGTTGGCTGCACTGGGATGAGCATTCGTAAAGACTGTCAGAATGAATTTAGCAGCACAGTCATAAATACGTGCACTCTCGTCACCATCAGTTAACCCTTCACAGAGCTGGTGTTGTAGCTGATTAAAATGGAGTTATTGTTACGTGTCATCTTTATATTTTTGCCTTGTTTTGCATGTTTGGCTATGAAACGAATGTCAAAAGTCATGCAAAGAGAATGCAAATTGAATGTACATGTAATTCATGATATACCTAACTGTGTAATGATGCTATTATATTTAAGTAGCATAGAAAAATGACAGCAATAACTAGCTGTCTACGAGTTATTCAGACATCACATAGCTGAGTGCACTGCTCACTGAACAGAGGACGATGCGCTCAGAGCACGGACACTCGCACAGCTCCCTGCCTTCAGCTGATGTAGTCATGCATACTGCAGCCTGCCTATAGCGCTCATCACACCGCCATCTATTACACAACCCACCACAGTCTCCATCAGCGTCACATGTACAGTATAGAACTCGGCGTGCACTTCTCTGGCACTCCTCCGAGCCGCTATAGAGAGACAGAGAACGACTCCACTTTATCGATTTCACTTCTCCAACTTCCCTCTAAATAGTGCCATTACGCTGATTGCATTGTAGTACTGCAAGCGTTGACATTGCCTTAATGTACAGCAAAGCCATCTCAGTACTGTCTGAGCTGAATCCAAATCCCCGCTCCTCCTCCTCCCACCCTCTTTACTTCCCTCTCCTCCATCCCATTCTGCTCTTTTCTCCTTCTCTCTTCCCTCATACTGTATCATACGGCCTCTGAGACTTTTTATACCTCCTTATGCATCTATAATACTTCATATTTTGCACTTTCTTGTCTGTTTGCTAAGTGATCGATCCATACTCTGCCCACAAAAGTGTTCACAGCTACAGCTGAGAGTTCGGGTAAAAATCTTATTCAACTGTAGCACGCAGCTAATACCCAAATTCAGAGTGTGTTACTGATCGATTGAGTTAACTATGGAGTAAATTAATTAATTTATCTATTTTGCGTGCATGTGCAACGTTCCACTATTAGGACAGACTAGATGTAGAATTACATTCTGAAATCATGTTAATGCAACTTTTGTATTTTATTATCTCATTTTTTTTGCTTTCAATGTTCAAGTTAGTAAAAAGAGATTTTACTCCAAGCTATTTTGGAGCATTGCTATTGGTCCAATCGACACAAAAAATTCACAGAGCATAAAGAACATCTGCCGCGCTTGAGTGATGTAGGATAGCTACGTTTTGATTAGCTACAGCATGAATGCTCATGAATGAAATTGCTTATTTTCAAACGGACAGTCAATATTAAGTAGAAATATCTGTATATGATTGTATGTCTATCTGAGTTTACTTATGCACATATTATCATATCCCTTATGTGTTTAATACATTACTTAACAGTCTCGTATACTTGTTTCACATAGTGACTAGCAAGTCACATGGTAACTCTATCTAAACCAGAGATGCCTCTTCCATTTAAGCAATATGAGCTTAAAGTATCATTGGTAATGCATCTGGAGGCTTTGGCTTTATCCCCTTTAAAATTATATCTACTCCGAGACTAGCACACGGATGACCACACTGGCCATAGTAAAAATGTATCAGCAAGTGGAACTGGAGCTTCCTGAGTGCTACCATGTTTTACCAGCCTATATGAAAGAAACAATATGCTGCATTTACTGTTTCTCACTGAATAACTCCTTATTACTGATTTGTTTCATTACTGAATTGTGAAATACAGTATATCGTCGCTGTCCAATGAAAAACAAGTATCTCCAAAATGGTAACTTTACAGGAGAGGCCAAAAACCTAGTTTAATTATAATGTATGTCAATGGAACCAGAAATCTTTCCAAGCAGTTTTGGGCCATTTGTGTTGGTCCATTCATCATGAAATTTTCACACAGTGTAAACGGCAGATCATGTGATGAGATGATGCATAAAAGTAAAAATCAATAAAACTGGAGATACATGTTTTTCATTGGACAGCGACGATATGCCTCTTCATTTGTGCACTTCCTCAGAATGGTACTATAGATTAGACTGCTGTTATTACACATTAATACACAGGAAAGTTATTATCAGAAAAAGTACTCAAGGGTTAAACATGTGCTCACTCACCAAGACAAATTCCTTTGTACCCATAACAAACCTGGAGACTCACATTCTCTCTCATAGTGCAGGTTTACCTGATATGGTTCTCTCCAGCTGTGCTGGGCGCAGCTGCATTCAGCCCACAGCTCGCAGCTGCCCCCCTTGGCCCGGAGCGCGGCCCCTCGGCTCGGGCTCCTCCATGAGCTCTCAGAGCGCGAGGAGGTCAGCTTGGCCCGCTGCCGTGGCAGAGTGGACATAGACATGGCTGGCGAGGAAGACGAATGGCACCCATATCCGTGCTGGGCGTCCTGCTGCCAGCTGCACGAGCACGGAGCTTCCGGCCCACGGCCACCGTGCATCTCCAAACAACAACTCTGCTGCTTGCTCAGGTGGGCAGTCATTCTCTCGCCCGCTCTCTCTCTCTCTCTCCTTTCTCGTATTATCCTGCCTGCTCTCGTCGTTTGCGTGAGGCAGTGGTAGCCGTGGCCGCACAGCTGTACTGAGCGCCTGCTCTCTCTGCACTGAGCAAGAGAGAGAGAGTGTGAGAGAGCGTGTTCGTTGGAGGGAGAGAGAGCGAGAGAGGGAGAGCAGAGCGAGGGAGAAAGAGCTGAGCTCTTTGTCAGTAGATGATTCAGCTGGCAGTGGGACTTGACAGCATCCCCTGCTTCAGGCAGAAGCAATCTATCCTCGCACAGCTGGGGACCATGCGCTGCTTCCTCTCTATATAAACATTCACTCCTTTTTCAGGGGATTTTTTCAGTTCAATCAAATCAGCTTTATCATTTCTTCTAACTCACTTTGCTATTGTTTATTCAACAATAACCTTCCAGTGTTTTAAAATCAAGAAAACATGATATTTGATGGGCGGTGTTTCAACTTTCACACACAACCGTAGCAAATTCTGGTCACGTGTCTTTAGATTTGATCTTAAATCTCTTGATTTTAGATACACTTTAAAAATAGAGGTGCTAAAAGAAGAAATTCTATAGCATTCCAGATTCGGTGCCCTGAAGATCCTTTCTATGAAGAATCATTTTTGTGAATGAGAGTTTTTATAAAGAACCTCATCATAAAGGTTCTAGGAACAACTCTAAAATTGGTAATAAACCCATATATTATGTGAAGTAAGGGTAAAAATAAGCACACCAGACAAAAATTCTCCTTTCATATTTAAGATTAACTTCAGGTTCCTGCAGATGCGATGGAACGAGGATGATGGGTCTATAAATCCCTGCGGGGTGTGAGTGACGGGATCCATAGATTGGGAAGAGGTGGTACAGTGCAGGGAATGTCTCATTCCATGTGTGGAAAATGGCTCCAGAGCAGATGTTAATGATTGGCTAAAAGGAGGGACTGCATTTGGGCGTGCCAAAGACCATAGTGTGAAGGAAGTAGCTGAATCAGGTGTATGGAAGCGTACGGTCATACGGGTCTACCAGCAGTGACTAAAATTCCAGTCTACAGGGAATTCTCCTCGGAATTGTGCCAGGGAAGGCATCCACCAAATCTGGACCAACTGACCAATTCTTTGATGGAAGAGTGTCTGAACATTGATGTGGCTACATCCAGAAACTCGTCCAGTCCATGCCCAATCCAGTCACAGCTGTTATGCGCATTCGTGGAGGTATTACACATTATTAGCATTAATTGAAGTGCACATCACAGATATGTTCTGTTTCAGTGCTTCGTGTACTGAAACAATGAACAACCGCCTGTTTCACAAGACATAATGCATAATTAGTTTTTTAATACAAATTTGGTACAGTGCAGTATGTGACATACAGTACCAGTCAAAAGTTTAGACACACACCTCTAACTGGACGTAGATGGTTATCTTAAAGACTCTACAGTTGTACACTTAACAGCTCCAACTGATGAGAGTCTGAACCAATACATACCCTGATACCCCACATATCCTCTTGATGTACCACAGTATTATATTTCGGCCATATTGCCAACTCAAATATATATTTAGTTGCACTAAAAACTTGGTTGTACAGTGTAAAAGCTCTAGTTCTCCTTTCAGTTTAGTGAAGTTTCATGATAGACAGACCAATAGAATTGGTCCAAAACTGCTTAGAACTGCTTGTTATATCAACTTCCACTGCAGGATAAGTAAACTCTTGTTTATCCTCCTGTAAAGTTCCATTTTGGAGGTTTTTAAGGTGCATAATTGCATAATTCCTGCATAATTCCACGAGTGCTACTTTATAGTTTGATGTCTTCACTTTTCTTCTAAAGTAAAGCATTAAGATAAACATCAGGAGAACCATCTATGAGTAGTAATGTCTAAAGTTTTGACTGGTACTATAATCTGATAATGTTATGTAAAAAATATTGTACTCTGAATTTTAATGTGGCAATACTGTTTTTTATACTTATACTTTATTATAATATGAAAATCATAATATTGTGAAATATTAAAATGTCTAGGGGTAGCCACTTTTTAATGTGCGATACCGGTACCGCAACCCTGAGTATCTGCTGATACTAAGACCAATCTGATACAGTCTTTTTCCCTCTCTTAAACAACTAATCTGTTAATATGCCTAAACAGCCATCTAAATGACATCATGTTCAAACTGTGAAACCAATATCCTCCCCTCCCAAGGAAGAAAGACACAGCCCACAACACAACCCAGTTATGCTATAATGCAGGTATCTTTAGGAGCTGGTCAGCACCATCAATCATTCAAAATGAAAATGTATAGTGCAGCTTTGTGTTAGTTTAGCATTTATGTGGCTATGGATCACATTAGATCAGTGTCAAAATGTCTTTTTTGCCATATCCTCCACTCATAATGCGAAGGGTTCTTCACACTCAGACATCTCTTTCTAATATAGTGGTGGATATTAATTCCATTATGACTTTTGTCTTAATGTTACACAGCTTTTCCGGCTATAATGGAGTAATCTACAGCCCCGTCCATCTAAACTTCATCATTTTTAACATCCACTTAATTACTGAAATCCTATAAAGCCCTAGAGTACCACCATGTAGAGGACCACATCCGAAGACTTCCATATGCGTCTGCAACAAAATTGCTTTCATATCATTTAAAACACTGCATCCAAACTTTTGAAACTTCATAATGTGTGTAGACCACTTCAAAACGCTCCTGCAGGGAAAGACTGAACAAACAGTGCATGTAAGCTTCAGTTAATTAAGTCACACCAGAGGTTTAAGTCTGCAATGCAGCATAGCCTAAATATAACCCAGCTCATGGCTGAGTAAAGAAACATGTACGGCCCACGGGCCACTGCAACTCTCCCGATTCGTTAACAGGTCTATTTATAAGACACTCAGTCACTTTCAATCAAAACAAGGGGCTTTACACACAGCTATTCAGCCTAAGATCAACCATCCAGCTACATTACAATCAGCTCCACACAGCAAACACACTGCAGGCCAGACAGCTTTACTCCCCCTACTGACTACAACCCCACAGCGCACCCATGCCACAATAGTTTCTTTATATATGGATGTCAGTTTAGATCCCACTGAATGAAGTTCATTGAGTCTGGGAGTTAGAGAAGGCCAAGGAAAATCAGACCAGCCAATCATTCGTACAGATTCTGTTCCACACATATGACTATGGTTGCTTATCCGGGTTTAGGAGTCAGACAATCAGCTCTTCAGCTGTTAACCAAATTCTTAAATCCTTTAGCAAGGCTGATGAGATACACGCTTCAATCCCCCATTCAGTCTGGGGAGATGGGGGAGGTGTGTATGATAAGCAGGCTATAGTATTAGGAGGGCTTTTGTTGGGGGACATGCACGCACAGAGACTAGGGTGGGCAACAGGATGATATATTATCGGCATATATTATATATTATACATCAAAGTGCACCTGTCTGGGTATATCACAGGTGTCGGCAGTACTACTAGAACACTGAACAGCGTGTAAAATAAAAACACAGATAGAAGTTAGTTAGTAGAATTAGAATTTAGAGCCAATGGCCATTTGTGCTTGCACACAGAGAGAAGTGAAACACCCACATACACACACTAGTGAACACACACACACACACTAGGGGGCAGTGAACACACTCGCTCAGAGTGGTGGGCTGCCCTATCTAAAGCGCCCGGGGATCAGCTGGGGGTTAGGTTCCTTGCTCAAGGAGATTTCAGTCATGTCCTGTCGGTTCGGGGTATCGAACCAACGACCCTCTGGTTACAAGGATGGTTCCCTAACCTGCAGCCCACAACTGGACACAGCAATTGTACAAAAATGTATCAAAACCGACTGGCATTTCCTAACACAGGAAACCCAGCACGGGTGCACAGCTTACATGGTTCCAACTTCCTGCTAGGCTGTGGTTGCTATGGGAGGAACGAGGGATAAATAAACAACACACAAAGGAGTGAGGGTCAGTATGGCTATGAGTTTGGGGATCTGCCCTGAGTGAGTACATGCAGTCTGGTGGCTGTAGGTTAAAAGGAGACATAAGGGTTTGAGGGGGGTCGAAAAGGTTAAAGGAGACAATAGGGTTTGAGTGGGGCCAAACGGGACTCTATAGGGGAGGAAAGAGGGATGGAAAAAAAGACAAACAGACCATTCATTCTTAATGGGGAAAAAATGGGAAAAATCCATTCCTATGTGGAAACAAATAGCTGGATACAAGCTATTCCACCATTCCGCTATTCCAGGTCAGATGAAACATTTTGGGGGTTGGAACAGTGTTGATATCTTGAAAACTGCAGGACTACTCAGCGGATAAAATTCTACCAAGAAGAAGAAAAAGAAGAAGAAGAATAAAATGTGCATAAATGGTGCATATTTTGCAGCTTTGAAATAAACTGACAGTAGTTTGTGACAAGTTTCGAATTCTGTCTTCTTTCATGTCCTGTTTCTCTACTCAGCGTAATCCGAAGTGCTTTTATCTCCTGACATAATCTGAAAGGTCTTTGAGGCAAATAGCTAAATAGCTTCTGTACACCTGTTTTCACCAGAGGCATATGCTGAAAACCTGTCATGAGTTGAACTTACATCATTTCCACATGAATAAAATCTACAGTAATATAATCAGCACAATTATCTCTCTCAGTTTACTTACTTTTAGCAGCAGCTATCCCGATGTACTATGTTTTATTCATGTGGAAATGATCTGCACATTCGAATAAAGCAAATTCAGTGGGTTGCATTTGTCAGTGTGGAACTGAAGAGCCAGCGGAAGGCTCGTATGTGACTGTCAGTAATCTGTAAATGCCACAACCTCTCATCCTCCACCGAACTATAGCTGCCATTGGATTAGGAGAATGTGTTTGCAAGTGCACAACACTTGCTCTAACGCGTGCACATGCTCCAAAAACACAGCTGCCCGTCCCGAACAGTTGCCAGAGCAACGGAAACAAAGAGTTGATGAGAGATTTCTTTTCCTCTTCTATCTGCTCGAAGGCCAATTGCAAGAAAACATTATCCGTCCTGCAAAGAAGCGTGGCCATGAGTGGTCACGCAGTCTCATTCACAGTCTGCAATACATAGTCCCAAAATAGATCAAGGACCTGGACTTGCAACTGGACCAGGAAAGTGAGCTCATTCTCAGGGCCCACGTTCGGTTCTCTTCCATTAATTACCTCAACCAGCTCATCGTGCTGTCGTACTTCTTCCAAGCATGTGACAGAATTGCTGATATCCTTGACAAAAACTTACAGGGCCATGTTTAAAGAAGTGGCTACCATGCTTGAAGAGACAGGCAGTAAGTCCTCACCGTGACTGACTTCATTCATTCTGCATTTGTGTGTTTGTGCATGCGTCATAACTAGGTGTCAAACGCCAACCTGTAGACACAGCTGCCAACAAACTGCGAAGCCACGTCATCTACACAAACGTTGTGAGGGACCCACGAAAATGTCACCAAATGTCAGTGTAATAGCTCGTGACCAAAGCATCACAGCCATTCAAGGTAAAACAATATATACATGCAAATAACACTCGCTTTTAACCCTCATCAAGGACTGGCTCACGCTGAGTCGCGTACATTTTCACCTGCATTCAAGCATCTGTACACTTTACTGTAAATCCTTTAAATTCACAATTTCACAGATTAAAATGCATGTACATTTTGCTGTAACCTTTCAATGTCCACTCTGGCCAAAATTCTACATCTACATGTGCTGTAAACACGACTACTGACCTACTACACAAGTGTCACAGTAGACTCTGGAGTAAGGTCAAATTCAAAGAACAGGAAAACCTCTTCTGACGACGCATCTCAATGGTGGGAGAAACTTTACTGCTTTGTCAGGGTGGGTTTTTGGGGGCTTTTTAAATGCATTTATTCTTGATTTTTTTAGCTGGCGAATGTAGAAGGTGAATGTAGAGTGAACGTTACTGCTGGGAAGTCAAAGATCATGTATTTATTGGCATCCACATCAGAGCTTCTTTATTGCACTATAGACTATTAAATATCAATTAATTACAGCTGGAATTAACCTGTATCTATCTATCTATCTATCTATCTATCTATCTATCTATCTATGTATTTTATTATTTACCTGATCTATTTATATGATTCTTTTTTCACATATATGGGACTATAAATTGACCATTCAACCTCAAATACGCACACACACACACATACACCTGAACAAATAGCTGGTAACTGTAACTGTGCCGTTGCCAAAGTTTCAGCCTGTTTTTATTTCCCTAAATCATAAATCATCCCTGAGTCTGGGCTCAACACACCCAGAACACCCTCAGAAACATCTAGAGCATTGTAAGTTGCTCAGGATGCTGACAGTATACAGTATTAAAGGTTTGCTAGAGGGCTCAATGGCATACTGCAACCTTCAGCAGTATCAGTACTGCAAAGGCCAGTATTGTGATAATATTCAAAATAATAATATATCGTGGAGCCCTTGCTCACTCTGACACCATATACTGTGAAAAAAAAATGATGGCCCGTTTATGCCTGGTGATTGATTAAGCCTGCAAAGGGAAAAGATGGTCATTACAGCAGCTCACCACAAGGTGGCATCTGGAGCTTACCATTGCCATAAGAGGAAGCTTACAAAACCGAGCCTCCATTACTCTGAGGAATACGAACCCTTCAAAAAGCAATATCAACAGTGATTTCCTCCGTCATACACTTCACACCAAAGAAACTCTCTCCAGCAGGAAAGCACTCTGTGATGAACAGTCTTTGCGCTGTTTGCTGAGAAAGACAAAGAGCGAGTGAGAGAGAGAGAGTGCGAGAGTGAGTGTGAAAAAGAGAGAATGACATTCCTGATGGGCTTGTTTAAAGTAAAGGATGGAACTTTTCAACACAGCGGAGTTTCTCTCATCTCCGCCTGAAGAGTGGCAGTGCCGTCGTCTGGCTCTGAGCGCACATTTCCCTCTGCTCTGCCCTTTAAAGGCAATGAGAGATACGTGTGTTCTGCTGTGTTTATAGCCTGTACTATACTATTTGAAAGCACCCATAAAGGCTGCTCTTATGAACCTGGGCACATTCACTAACCAAAGGATTAGAAGACTGCTGTGCACTAAAGACTTTCATGGCTAGACTTTCATGACTTAACTGGGTCTCCAGAACTGCCAGAATGTTCCTTTAGGGTTTCCTACAACAGGCCAATCTGTTAAAACTCAACAGCATAGGACGACAGTTACAGTTAAGGTTAAATAGCAGTATGGCATAGTAACTACATAAGCAAGTCTAACTTAACTCAACACAGTGAGTGACAATTTAGCCCTGCAGCCTCATGGCTCTGCTGCAAAAATAATAAAGCAAACTTGTCTTGGGTGATTTACAAGATTTGAATTATGGGAACAACTAAGAGACATTCCAGCCAAAATGAAAATTCACTATCTATGCTTGTTCTGTTGTAAACAGGCCTACTCGTATTCTACAGCCAGAATAGTTTCCTAGTCTTTAAGGAAGAGATCTACTCCCCTCCACTCCCCATCAAATATCTTAAAAGTGGGAGGAGCCTTTGAAAACCACAACTGCTTTGAGGTGGATTTTTGTTTTTGGGAGTGGGCAATAAACTCTTTTTGGCTAGTTTAGAAGGGAGCAGGATATGCAGTATAACTGTCTACAAATAATCATTACAGTGAAGGGAATGGATTGCTTGAATGGCAGAAATGGCCCATCAGATAAGAGGGAAAGCTACAGGTAGCAAGGTACCTGCATATCTATATAGCCGACCTCAGTCTGGCTTCTTTTTATCAAGCTGAACGAATAGAGCCGCTGTTGTCTTCGGGGTTTTGTTTGAGGACTAAGGTGGTAGTTGTTTATTAGTCTATAGATCAGTGGGTGGGCTACCGAGACTCGCAAGATGTATTTTCAAGTTTCAAGTTTACTAGTCATTTGCACAACACGCCAGGACATTTCTGCATTGAAATGCTTGTGGTGAGGCTCAGGTTATTACTCCACAGCAGGGCAGCATTTGCATAATGCATATTGTGTATTATAGTGAATTTGGTTGAACGTAAGATCTATAAAGCATCTACTGTAGACCATCAAAATAGCACCTTATTGAACGCTCCATTCTTGCCTACATCTATTATGTGAGAGCAGTAATCATCAGTTCCAAACCACTATACCAAGTGGACCGTTAGTCTACACTGCATGCATGGAGATTTCACAGCCAAATGAACTGTGACCTAGTAAAGACAGTGCAGAGCAGCTTTTTGACAGGGCGGGTGACCTGACCCTGGCCGAGGCGCCCCTCTGAATTATGGTTTAAATAATGCAGGGCAAGGGGGGCGCTTCCTGCAGTGCAAGGGTAATTAGATTACGCAGAGTGTGCAAGAAGCTGTGGAGTGGGCCGAGAATCCAGAGAGCCGAGTGTGAAACGGAGAGCTGATTATAATTTAATGACAGGAGGCAGAGGTGAACAGCTGGAGGCTGTGCTGGTGTAGCACTGATTGGAGCGCTGCAGAGAGACAGAGACATGAAAGAAAAAAAGACAAGGAAGAGAGAAAGACAGAGCTCAGGTCTGCTATTAATCATCCAACAAGTACATGCCAGTATGCCGTCTAACTTTTCATCATCTCCACTAAAGCAGCAATCTCTCCGTCACATTTTGTGCAACTATTGGGTGTCTCTCTGCTACACCTCTCTAACGTGTACTTGACCTATCCCTCTTTCCTGTTAGTTGGCATATAATAACACAGTTCTACGAGACTTAATTACACATTATTTTAAGTCTCTACGAGTTTTAAGTTAGTTAAGACTTTTTTGTTAGTTAAGACCATTTGTTTCAACATCAGAGACATTCCAAAACATAAGAAAATTGGATAGATGGAAAAAAGGATGGATCATAAAATGCTAAAACATCATCACTTCAATTTACAAACATGAATTTGGTAATCGATTGTAAGTTCTAAATCCTCTCTTTCAACAGTATTTTTCTGCTTTTGTCAATAAGTGGCGAGTAAGAAATAATTCATATCAAATGACACCATGTGTTTATTAAAACTATGATGACTGCGGCTTTATAATGAGCAGGAGCAAGTACGGACTAGTTAGCATGATATCATTTGCACAATGCTAAGGTAAGTAGGCCTACTAAATTTCATTCTTTGTTAGCATGATTAGCAATTTTTTCCTAAATTTAGGTGCAACTGCTTAAACTGCTGGTTCAGATCCTTTCTTGGCTGTAGTCTACTGTATCTGCCGGTGTGTCTTTGGGTTTCCATGGTAATATCAGTTAAATTTAAGGAACAAATAATTTCAATAGTAGCCCGGGTTCGATAGAAAATCCTGAATCTAATAGATTATAAAAGATCATGTATTGATAGATAATAGATCATGTATTGTGAGAGACAGCTGGGGAAAGAGGTTATACTGTAATGTCAATACCTATGACCTAATACCTAAATACCTATTATGAACATATAACTGCTTTTATTATTACCATTAATCACTCATGCACTTATAACGATCATGCACTTTCATCTTTTTCATCTTTCATTTTTTTTTTTATGAATGTTCTTTGCTCTTCTTCCCAGTAAATTTCCACATGTGGGTTGTACAAATCTACTCCCCATTGCAAATATATGCTACTGATCAATCCAGGAGTTCCCAATCTCAGTCCTAGCAGTCCACCATGCACATTTCTGTATGTTGTCCCATGTAGCACACCTGATTAAACTCATTAACTAATCAACAAGCTCCTCTTGGGTTGGTTCAGGCATGCAGAGTAAGCAAAACACTATGTATAGAGCATGCAGTCACCAGCACTGGGATTGGGACCCCTCATATTAGCGGTGATATGAGAAAAACCTACTAGAATAGACCTTAGCCAACTGGCTACGACATAACGTGATAAACTACAAAATAAATAAAATCCATTCACAATAAATACAACATAACATTCCAGATGACTCCAGTCATCATTCAGACCGCAGACAGCTCCACACACTCTGCTCCCGAGTCACAAGGCTTTTCTCCCCAGGCACCCTGCTACCATGAGCCACACTCAAAAGCTAATGCACTGGGAGAGGGCCAGGCGGCGTAAGCAAGTTTTGAAATTATGAAACGGGTTCAATGGTTCAATAAAACCTCTCCGAGAGAGTCAGCAGCCCACAGAGCATGAGACAGAGAAAGAGAGAGAGGCTGAGAGAGGCTGAGAGAGGTATTACCTAATGAAAGTGGGACTGAAAATGCTGATATCACAAAGCCATTTGAGAGACTGCTTAAAAGGTTAATAACACAGAATATTAGCGAAAATGAGAAGCTTAAAGACTCCAGTGGGGTGACTCTAATATCTTAATTACGATATTCCCAACACATCCATTCAGCTGTGCACAGTTCTGCTACCGGGTTAACCTTTGTTAAGTAGCTAGATTATAGAAAAGTTTAAGCTTCTCTGGTCAAATGACATCCTCTATAGGGAATTCACCTAAATATGGTCAATTTAGTGGATACATTTTAGTGCATATTTAGTTTAAAGCTGCAAAGTTATGTACGTTTAGGCTATTTAGAGACCACTCTGATGGAAATGTGTAACTGTACATGACGTTTGGAGGAACATTTAGTAAGGTTGGCTGTAGAGATGCACCAATAGTCAATGCATTTAGATATTTGCATTGAAAAGCTTCATTCCACATCCAACAGCAGGATGCAGTCGAAGGAGGCATGAAGTCAAGCAAACGCTGGCATGGTGACAGCATTAGCAGTGAAAACACTGGGTTTGTCTGGAATTCAACAGCAAGACTTCCATGCACCCCTGGTTTGCAGCATCACTTGTCTTGGCTAGCTTTCTGATACTCACTGCACTGGGCTGTGTGATGTACTCTCAAGTCCCATATCAGGTTAGTGGTATCGAAAGTCTTCACTTTGCTTCCCCAAAAGAGAATTCCATTAAGACTTGGTGAAAGACGAGTCTTCCGAGACTGTTATCATCCTATCTTTATCAGTATAATGTGGTTTTAAATCTAAACTTTTGCATGTGACGCTAAAGTGAAGAACTTCCATGAAACACCTCTGACTTTTACATAGGGCTATTTGACATGATAATAACATGTATTAAATTAAAAGACATAAAATGTGCCAAAACTATTGCACAGTGGTGCATTCAGCATATACATTTAACCTTTTAAAGTTTTTTTTTAAATTCTCATATTGCGATAATACAAAACACAGATGCTTAATGTGAAATCAGGCCATTGCCCATGCTTGTGCTGACCTGGTCGCAGCTGCCATGGCGTCGTTTTAGTAGTCTCTCCGTCAGATTCTGCTTCCATTTGCAGACGGTGACCAGAGAAGGCCACTTGATGGGCCCCAGTTCAGGAGCCTTGTTCCTCAGGACTTCCATGCTGAGGCGCTTGCGCATGGGGCGCAGGCCCAGGCTCTCACAGCGGGGTGGGGGCAGCAGATTAGGGGCGCTGCCCCGGTGGAACTTGTCCCTATAAGAGCCATTGTTCACTAGGGTGTAGCTCATAGTGGATGGCCCAGATTCTGCCCAGTGGACACTTCACAAGCTCACAGCAAAGTCAATAAAACACACTAAAACCAGCTTAATGGAGAAATCCACTACCAAGCCTTCAGGTCACACGAAATGGAATGACCCTCCAAAAAATGCTCCACTTCTGTTCAGAAGATGATGGAATACGAACACATCTTCAGCTCTGCAATCAATACAAGAAGAAGCTATGGCCAAAACTGCAAGGCTCTGACACAAGTAAGCAAGGCTCCACGGCTGTGACGGTGACAGTTACAGTTTGTCGGCTTATATCCAGACCACGACAGAACATATAAACAAATCCTCAGCTTCATTAGACAACTAATCCAGCTTGCAAAGCAAAACAGAAGGAAGTAATGGCCAAAATCCCAGAGCTCTGGCACAAGTTACCCTGAGAAAAACACTCCACTACCGCAACGCTGGCAGCTCCAAGTTTCTTCTTCCCTGACTGACTCTCCATTACAGGCAGCTTTGTGGGCATGAAGGACCGGCCAACCCGGCTCTCTCTGTCCTATGTCCTCTCTCCCCTGTTGCTGGCCTACAGATGCAGCCACAATGGCTCATTGGTCTGACCAGGACAGACACTGAGGCTACGCTAGGCTAGACAGCATTTTCCGGGGTGCTGCAAGGCCAAACAGAGGGTCGGGAGTGACACAAACTCAATACGTGTGCGTTAGAGATGGACCCAGAGTGGCAGGGCTAAATCAGATTAGATTAGAATGGGGCAGGGCTGTGATGTAAATCACTCTGCACATAATTAGTGCCGCGGGGAACGGCGTTGGTCCGTGTGGCCACAACCAGATTATAGCCAATCAATGGGCTGATGGAGCAGACCACACACACACACACACACACACACACACAGTGAGAGTGAATATGAGAGCAAGCGAGCGAGAGAGAGAGAGCTCAAAAAAGAACAGCAGTTCCATCCGACAGATCAGCCAAAGAGGGAAAGGTAAAGGCTAAGAATAGCTTAGCTGAAGATGCTATCCCTGTGATTACAGCATTCAGAACAACACAACCACAACAAGCGCCCAATCAGTCTGGCAGAGGAACAAAATGGGCTGCCAGCTCATTTCAGGAGTTGCTGCCTTGCTACACATTGATGTTAATGAAAGAGCTGAATGGCTGAACAGTTGGCTGCTTTGCTGATGTTTTGCATGAATGTTGTCGCTGTTGTAGCAAAACCTTGGCAAGTTTAGAGGAGGAGGAAAGAATGTTGCTAACTTTACCATACAGCACTATCCAAACATCAGAAACTGCCCTTCATTTACTTATTTTCCCATCCGAACGGCCTTTATGTAAAAGTCATTATACAGGAGATATTTCTGAGTTGGTTAGATATGAGCTTGCGTAAGGAGGAAGAAAGGATCAAAGAAAAAAAGTTTCCAAAAATGAAAGCTTTGGCGCAAGTTCTGCCAGGAAGACTCCAGGGCTACTCACTCACTCATTCCTTACTTCAGCCAATCGCAGTTCACAATCACCTGTTCCTGTTTAGCTGCTTTCAAATCCTGATGTTTCATTGTTCTCCTCCTTCCTCCCCAACCACCACCCAGTCTGGTCCTATTGTCCAGAGTGTATGCTCTGCTCCAGGCATCTACTGTATGTCCGGCATGATCTGAAAGGGTCTGAACGCTTCAAGAGCTGGGCCTAGGATGGGGCCTACACCAAAGACTCTTTAGAAATGCTATACTTCAAACTGTACACCATATTATGGACTAGAATATCATCTTCCATCACTGAGTCATCTTTCCCTTCTGAGTCTTTCTGGGAAAAACTGCACTAATTCTGCAATAACTCTTTCTGAGACAGAGAGGAGAAAATCAAGCTCCACGCTTGGTGGATCTGAAAAATCTGAAAACGTGCACGGATGCTTCTATTTGTCCTTCCAATGTGAGAACAAATTAAATGCAACGGATGTGAAAAGATGTGTAGCTTTCTTACTAAGAGGGAAAAAAGATAATCCAACAAAGAAGCTGCTGTTGTTCTCAGAACTCTCCAGAGCCCAAACCTCAACATCACTGAATGTGTTCGTGAGAAGCAGAAAATGCAACCAGTTCCCAAAACTGAAGGAGGTGTGGAAAAGTATCCCAGCAGATTTCTTTGAAGAACTCAACGTAAGGTTTCAGAAAAGGATGGCAGGTGGCAAAATGACAAAAGCTAAGAACAATGAGTGGTGTCTGACTTCTGCACAGTACTATGTAATATGTACATTAATTATAAGTAATATCTATCAATCAGTTCTTCATTAGATGCTCATATAATGTAAAGCATAACTGGTGTATGCAAATGAAGAACCAAAAAGGTTTGGATGTTACAACACGCTTGTGTTGCGTTCCTGATGTCCTGTTTTGTGTGTCTGATTCTGTGGGAGCTCTGTATGAAAGTGCTGGTGCTGACGTACTGCTGTGTGTGAGTGAACTCTCTGGCAGACTCGGCGAGGGCTCTGATTGGATGAAATCTGTCCTGTTCAGCTCCATTGTGTGTGATGGGATTATCCTGCCCCTGGTCGGCCACAGATAAGACTCTCTCTCTCCCTCCCTCCCTCGCTCCCTCAGTCTCTCTCTGTTCTCCTTTATCATCTGCACTTACTTACTTCCTCGCTGTTCCCCTGCATGGCTGGGGGCAGCGAGGATGAGGAGGTGGAGAAGGCTAAGGGTCTTGTGCTCGGCAAACAGGGTGGGAGAAGGAGCCATGTCCTGCTGCCCACGTATCACACCTGCTGCCAAACATCACAATACTTGTAGGCATTTTCATGATACACAATGACCCTTATTCATCAAAGTTCATCATCGTGTGTAGAAACGAGCACCGATTTGACTAGCCTGGATGATGTATGATGCGCTCTACATCTGATTCATGAAATTGTCGAGATGAGCAGCAATTTTAGCAGTTTTGATGAATCAGTTTCAGTTTGTGGAAAGTGCCGGCATGTTATGCCTTATTTACATATTCACTCATCGTCAAAAAAATAGTTTCGCCCACAACGAATCAACCGTCCGCAATGAAACTTGGTGGGCAGGTTTGACATTGTGAGACATGCAAATGATTCAAGTTTCATGCTTGGCTGTGCATGTGACATAAGCAGGGATGGACCTTATCGCTGTACCTGACTGACCCAACAACTACGACTGTGGACATTCAGTGAGCAGTGATGTCCTCCATGAGTCATCCTGTTAGTGCAGCACCATTGGCAGACGGCTGCACGAAGCAGGACTACATGCACGCAGACCGTTACGACAACTGTCCTTAACACCACGTCACCGTCACCAAAGACTGCAATGGTGTCGTGCCAGACTGTCATGGTGGAGACGACCAACGAATCCGTGTGTGAAGGCACCGTGGTCAGCGCCAAGATGAACGGTTTGTTGTCATGTGTCACATGGCCTAAAGGTCTGGTGTCACTCCACCTCCACCCCTACCGCACCATCTGCAGGACCTGTGTGAGGATATTCAAGCTGCATGGGATGGATTATCACAGGACACCATTAGGAACCTCTACAACTCCATGCCGAGACGTTTGGCATGTTTTGCTAGTAAGCAAGGCGGCCACATATTTGTGTGGCAAATATTTTTTTGAGGATGAATGTACAGTGGTTGTTGCTGTTTAGAAGCCCATATCTTTTCATGATACATGCAGCTGTTTAGTGTTTTAAAAGGACTAGTGGTAACCATGATATACACAGAGCTTATGTCCAGTCCCCATCCCAGTTAGAGCACAGCTCGCACATGTCCAACAGCAGCTTCCCCATACACTAGTCCTTGCAGCAGCTCTGCTGCTTTCATCAGCCCGCTGACACCAGCACACACCCAGCTGTCTGCAATGTGGGGTTTCATCTATTATAGACGAGACGAACTCCCACTCCACACGCAAACAGTGCCTTCACAGCCACACGTCCCAAAGAGAGTGAGAGTGAAAGAGAGATGGCAGAGAGTGTTAAATGAGGTAATTGAATGATGTCCCACTGTGGCCTGCTTGTTAACTGCTGTATTAGTCAGATAATACCGCTCATGTAAAGTGATAGCAGAGCCGGTACCTGGCAGACACCGATAGCCCACGCACATAAAATCTGTTAGTGCTTTTATTTTGCTGTACTGTTTAAATGTAATGAAGTTGTGTTTACATTTGATCTACACTGTGTATCAGCTTCCAACTATATTTTATGGTTTTGATGTCAAGCAGTGACAAAACATCGCAAATGTCAAGAACGCTTCCTCCACAAAACCGCATGCACAACATATACTAAAAACACACAAAAAATTATACTAAAATGTACAAACACAAAAGAGGTATAGGTTTAAACTTTAAGAACCTCAGTGCTTGTTTCAATCAACCCCGAGTGAAAAATAATTAATATCAAATTACAGCTTTTGTTTTTACTCTCTCTAACTGCAACTTCTAAGGGTTAATCAAATTAGCTCATTCAGACCTGTGCACAACGATCAAGGCAGCACTTGGCATACACCTACCACCATCAAAAACACTTTGAACATCACAAGAGACATTAGGAAGCTTTGATGAAGCATCAAAGTGCACAAAGCTGATTCTCCAACAGAAAGAAGCGTGGTGATAGTAAGGAGCATGGCCATTTGTCAGACAAAGAGGGAATAAGAATATATAGGGCATCCCTGACCGGGGAGAGAGAGAGAGAGAGAGAGAGAGAGAGAGAGAGAGAGAGAGAGAGAGAAAGAGAGAGAGAGAGACAGGTGCAGCAGAGCAGGTGCAGGACATTTCCACTCAGCCCTTGTCTTTCTAATCTCCCTCTCCCTGAACCCACTTAAGACCAAATAGCTCTCCGTCTCCCAGCTGCTCTTCTCTGGGTGAAAATGGGCTGGGGGGGGGGCACGGTTGGGAGACATGCATGGAAGGAGACATAGAGAAGGAAGCAAAACACACATATACTTTCAGACATGTAAACATCATTTTTGCTATTAAACTGTTTTTATGTTGTTGCTTTTGTGTAACTAACCAGCAGTGGAAGTTTAGGTTAAGCCAATGAGCTCCATGTAAACTGCATGTCAGAATCATTACATGTCTCAATCTTTGCTGAGCTGTTAAGAAATTACAAATATACTTGAAAATGCAGTTTATGCAGAAGTACTGTATGACTATGATATACACCCACCGGCCACTTCATTAGGTACACCTCCTTGTATCTACACTCATTGTCTATTGTATCAGCTCCACTTACCATATAGGTGCACTCTGTAGTCCATCTGATTCTGCATGAATTATTAGCCCCCTTTCAGCAGGTATTACGTGGGTGGTGGACCATTCCCAGCACTACAGTGACATCGGCGTGGTGGTGGTGTGTTAGTGTGTGTTGTGCTGGTGTGAGTGTATCAGACACAGCATCGTCCACCAACTAGAACTACCCAGCCAACAGCATTCTATGGGGCAGTGTCCTGTGACCACTGATGAAGGACTGGGTGGACCAGTAACGTACGAGTGTCTAATAGAGTGGACAGTGAGTGGACACAGTGTTTAAACACTCCAGCAGCACTGCTGTGTCTGATCCACTCACACCAGCACCACACACACTAACACACCACCACCACGTCAGTGTCACTGCAGTGCTGAGAATGATCCACTATATAATACTTGCTCTGTGGTGGTCCTGTGGGGGTCCTTTGAAGAACAGAGTGAAAGTTTCTAACAAAGTATACAGAGAAACGGATGTACTACAGTCTGTAATTGTAGAACTACAGAGTGCTCCTATATAGTAAGTGGAGCTGATATAATGGACAATGAGTGTAGATGTGGGTGTACATAGGGTAGGGAAAAACTCCATTAGCGTTAATGGCATCTTGTTTATATTTATAGAAAACAGCATCATCACAGAGTCAGACAAACACATAAGCAAGTTTGCAATTACTCGACCACTTAATGTAGTTTGAGGCAAGCGAGAAATGATTTAGGCAGTCCTGAAGAAGTGAACACCAGAGGAACTTGCAGGGGGGAAAATGAGCTTCTTATTGGTGAGCTTGCAGTTTAGCCAGAGTTAGTGCTGTGCAAAAGTTGTATTTGTTTATTTCCAGCCAAAATGGCCATTCAGTGTTTAGAGTCAGTAAAAAAAACAGAAAAATATTTATTAGAAAAGTATCCGAAAGCCCAACAACCAACTGAAACATCAAACTGTCCAGTGTCCAGTGTGTTCATCCTCATGTTAGTTTTTCCAGGAGACTTGATTTTAGTTTTTCAAATACATCTGCAGGAGTGTTTTCCAGAGATTTCAAGTTCAGTCTTAGAAGTTGGTTGCATTTACTGAGAAATGGGATTTGGGGTGGACAGCACGTTGTTCTGAGAACACAAGTAGCAAAAAAGTAGTCTTAGCATCAGCAGTTCTCTGTTTCTCACAACACATTCAGCAACATTAAGGATGACCCACCACCTACACGATACCTGCTCTGAGGGGGTCCTGATCACTGAAGAACAGGGAAGAACAGATGGACTACATGTGTAAAACTATAAAGTGCTCCTTTATGGTGAGTGGGGCTGATAAAATGGCCAGTAAGTGTAGGTGAGAGTACATCTATAAAAATGGCCATTTCCCACGACACGTTCAGCAACGTTAGGGACTGGACTCTGGGATGGGAGCTCTTTGACCGAACAGCAATTTTTTTTTCAGATCTCCATAGCAATGAGATGTCACAGATCTCACAGAGCCAGGATGGACAGGAACACTTGTGGATGTTTTCAGATTAAGAGTGCAAGAATGGAGCTTGATTTTCTCCTCTCTCTCTTAAAGAAGTAAGTTTGAAGTGCTGTTTACTATGGGGAGCGTTTCGGTGGTTTACCAGGTCATGCAAGTTCTTCACGTTCTTCTTTTCAAGACTATTTGAACTTTGATTTTGAACTGCCCAAAATATCTCCTACAACTGATTTGACTGGAAGGGTGTTCTCTGAATCTAGCCCAGTGTGGTATGAAATATTGCTGAATATGTCCAGATATGAAATTATGAATTTACTGCTATACAATAATCATAATTCTTATGTGTGCACCACAGTCCTACAGAAACTGATCTGGATTGTGAACAGACATTTCTCCGGCTGTTGTTTAAAGGCATTCAGTACCGGCACTGCCAGCTAAATACTGCTGAGCTGAAACCCCAGCAGCGTATGTGTATGATTTGTGTCCTCCCTGGCCTGTGTCACAAACTGTCAGCAGGCTGTTAGACGCAGGGCAGCGATGGGACGGGTGCGTGAGTGAGCGGGGTTTGGCAGCTTGTCTGGGAGCAGACAGGGTCGCGAGTGAGGCGAGGGCTCAGGGGGAATCAACCCCCGCTCTACCCGCAGCCCACCTTTCATTCCACACAGCCCCGCCGCTGCTCCGAGTCACCTGTCAAAAACAGACAGCACATCTCTCCTGAATTGCAAAACCCTCCCTACAATTTGTCTAGCCAATTACGGGGTAAACGAAGCAGTCAACCAAACAGGTTTCCAAATAATGAATTTATACTGACACGGGTCGGGGTTATTTTTATGGAGAGCGTGAACCAAAAAAAAAGGAAGAAGAAAATAAGTCAATTGATTTTGTGACCCGGCGCGACATCAAAGCAAAACTTCTCATCTCGGCTCAACTACAAACCTAATTACTGGACAAAAGATGGTTATGAAAGATTGTGGCTTAATCAGACATGCAGAAATGGGCCAAAGCCCAGAGTAATCCCGCTAACCACATCCCTAAACAGACAGCGACAAAGACAGAGAGAGATGAAAGAAAGTAAGGGAAGGAAACAGGCTGTGCTGATAGTTCACTGCCTCCTGATGGTGGTAGCAGTAAGAATTGTGGTTACAGGGTGCCGTTCTCAGGATGTTCATTAAAGCAGTGCTAATGAAGCCCCTATCCGTCCCTAGTGCACTAAACACGCAGCTTAGTCACAGTTTAGCCGTCTACTATTTTACGGCACACGATCTCGCTTAACACACGAGGTCCGTGCTCCACAGACAGTCCACATTTTTCCTCAACCCCGTGTGTTGTAAGATAGGTTGGAGCTAAATGTGGACAACAGTGAACAGTTTTAATCCATTATGGAACCTAAAATTCACATCCATTTAAGCTGATTCAAATATTCTGGTATTACATATATACCAATTTTAGCCCATCAAGGCACAAACTGTTTACAGCTGTATGCAAAAGTTTGTTCGCCTCTGGTCAAATGACATCTGAATACATAATTTCTATTTATTTGTTGAATTTAACATAAGGAGTAAAAACAAAAAAATAAAATGTGACCTGTGCAAAAGTTATGGCATATTGATATACTGATATACTGTATAATCTGTTTTCTTTTTTTCATTCGTAGTAAAATACCTGAAATTGGGCATGTCCATTATGCACAAAGACATAAAACGAATGGACACGGGAAGTAGAGGTGCTGAGAGATTTACAGCAGCCCTCATTTATAAATGATAAATTACTGTAGCAAGAACAACTGAACCAACACAAAGATCTAAACTTTTTAACAGTTTAAGTGCAACAAATACCCATGTGTGCTTGTTTTAGAGTGAAGTTTGAATTTTGCTATTTTCATTTAGAGTTTTGCAAAATCTGTAGTAGCCGTCCACTGTATGATCACTGTGAGCAGAAACACTTTCCTCAACAACAGGCGTTTCGGGGTTGTGATGCTAAAGCACACACAGGCTGAAGTAGAGATAGAGACCAGGGTAGAGATAGAGACCAGTTCTCAGATTACTATTCTATTCATCATATAAGGTCAAAATACCATTTAATGGACTGTAATATCCCCCTCTCAGCGTGTCTTCCAGCGTTAAATGCTACCATGTGATGGGGGGCATGATGTAACTCCTTACCGTGCGATATATCAACAGTCAGATTGGTTGCTGTTAGTTCATCCACAGTGAGCGTGCAGAGAGAGGATGTGCATCAGTGGTCCGACATGTCAGTCATATTCACATGTTGTCATCTATCACCTCTAGTATAACGCAGTATAACACACTGTAGTTGATATGTAATAATGCCCCCCCAAAAAAGGCAAAAGGCAACTCATTTTAGATGATGGCATTGTTCATGTCACGCACATGTTGCATACAACCTCCAGGTTCAGGAACAGCTTTTACCCGAGAGCTGTCAAACTGGTCACACCGGCAGCGCCTACCAGAACATGACCACACCACTAAAGACTATACTGATTCTAGCCAGACCCCCCAGCACACACTAGGCTCTGATACCTCAGGACTGTTTGCACTGCACTTTATACTTTATACTTGAACATCTCAGCTGTGTACTTACTCATCTATATTTATTATCTATACTGAACACCTGTACCAAGGAATTTAGCTGTCTGAACATAACGCTGCTTCTCCTACCTGCACTGTACACTTTATATATCTGTACTGTTTACAACCACATACTTAACTGATACTGCTCTTACACTTTGCACATGTCTTGCACACATACTGTACTGTTTGCACACATTGTCTTTGTCTATTTGTCCTTATTTGTCTATTTGCACTACACGCTCTCTCTCTATATATATATATATATATACACATATTCTTGTAACTGCACTGGAGAAGGAGCCTGACCGTGTTTCGTTATACTGTGCAACCCTGTACTGGTATAATGACAATAAAGTTGAATTGAATTGAATTGAATTGAATTTCAGCCTGCTAAAATTTACTAAAAATAAATTGTCATTTTTGAGTATGTTCTCTCTGGAGGAGGTGAATTTATTTCCACTTCAACAAAATATGTCATGTGACAGAGGGTGCTCAAACGTTTACATGTGACTGTATGAGTACACATACTAAAAAGGTAAATTTTTGTAGCTCATCAAACAAAAAAAAAGAAGAAAAATTAAAATTAAAAGCTCAGAGCCAGATGGGGTTTATGGAGACAGTGCAGCTTGAAACACATATACCTGCCATGTAGAACAATTATGTTACATGAGCCCTTGGGGGCGCCACTCCAGTCATAGTGTTTGACGTACAGTTTTTCTGAACATGTAGAACTACTATAGAACAGCACATCATGCTTCTTCTTCTTCTGTTTTACATTTTAAAAATCTGATTTGGCCAAATAAAAAGGACTGTAATCCTACATATATGCTGCTGTCCAAAGAAAAAAGGGTATCTCCAAAACGGCAGCTTTACAGGAGAGGGCAAAAACCCCATTTGATTTGAATGTAAGTCAATGGAACCAGACTTTTTACCAAGCAGTTTGGGTAATTTCTGTTGGTCCATTCATCATGAACTTTTCACACAATGTAAACAGCAGCTGCTGTGTTCATAAGTGCATAAACATTTATAACATATATGATAATAATTAATTCTAGGCTGTAATATTCCAAAATCAGTTGTAATTGAACTGCCACAATCACATCAATGCATCACAAAAAAAACCCGCTGCAGTCCTGTACCCCTCATATTCACTGCTTTAAATTACCCTTAAAATTATTTTCATATAAACATGCGGCATCTCTGGAAGCGTGTTCTGAGACACATGTAAACAGAAAGTTCTGCCCTTTCACTCTTCAGGGTACAGGCCGAAAAACAGAGAGAGGTTCTGAGTTTCTGAAGCACCCACGCACTGTCACACTGGCTGGACTACAAGGTCTACACACACACACTTTGTATTAAATAATAGAGAGCGCCAACTCTGTACACCCTGCACTGCTCATTCCTCAAACCCCCTGTGGCCTCCAGCACCACAATATTTTCAAACAGACCTGACACCTACTTTAGCCTCTCCGGTTAAAACCCTTTTAAACCACTTTTGTTTCATTACTAATGCAGCATGGAAATATGGCGTGGTTAAGCTCTTGGATGACTAATCTGACATCAACTCCTACATGCTGGACAGAGTGGGAACAGAAATCGAACCAAGTGTGAGCTCACGGTAAGGTGAGTGCACGCAGTGTTTGCACCTAATGCTCCACAGCCAGAAGAGCCACTGAGTGACAGGATTAGCCTGTCTGTGCTCTGCCTACAAACGTACTCTTTTGTACCAATGGCTGTGAGCTAGTCACACTGGACTTAAGAAGAGACTCCATCTCCATCAGTTAAAATATGTAAATCATAAATTATAAGACTTTCTAAATACATATTTATCTTGCAATCTGTCACGCTACCTCAGACACTCCAAACTATACTTCCTACAATGCACCACTGTATGACGCCATTGCCACATGTTCTCATCACACCAATCACTAACCACTCTTCCGATCCTCATCCTCTGAATTCTAAAGCATCTCACCTGTTTGTCATTACTCTTCTTGTACATATATATATATATAAATACACAAGAAAAGTAATGACAAACAAATATATAATATTTTTATATATAATGTAATACAAACATATATATAAATATAGCAAATAAATTCAGTCTATATATATATATATATATATTTGTATCAGTCTGTTCTTTTCGTGGTATTGCCAACTACTGTTGTGTTACTGAGTGGTCATCTGTTGTTCCTGCCCGTCTTCTGTTCACAATGCCCGTTTGTATTTTGGTTTCTGACTTCTGGATTTTCCCTTTACTT
>CM067490.1:1841582-1924804 GCA_034552555.1 Semaprochilodus insignis
ATATATATATATATATATATATATATATATATATATATATATATATATATATATATATATATATATAAATACACAAGAAGAGTAATGACAAACAAATATACAATATTTATATATATATAATGTAATACAAACATATATATAAATATAGCAAATAAATTCAGTCTATATATATATATATATATATTTGTATCAGTCTGTTCTTTTCGTGGTATTGCCAACTACTGTTGTGTTACTGAGTGGTCATCTGTTGTTCCTGCCCGTCTTCTGTTCACAATGCCCGTTTGTATTTTGGTTTCTGACTTCTGGATTTTCCCTTTACTTGGTTGCCTGTTTACTCTTGCTGTTTGGTTTTTGACTCTGGTTTGTCTTTTGGTTTTTGGCTTTTTGGCTGGTCTCATCCCTTTTTGGCATGTTGGCTATGGTTTTACTACTTAGCTTGCTTACTTGTCCTCCTAATAAAACTAGTCTTTTTATTGTTTTAGCTCTGCTAGCAACAAATTTAGTCTGTCTAACATTACAGTCTTATGAATTAGCTTATACTGAGTTTATTATTTATTTCCCCTTTATTAATTACATTTTAATTGTTCTCTCAATTCTCAGTTCCCTCTTTTATCAATTTGTTCTATGTAGTCTTTCTTTTACTTGAGTTTTCCAGATAAAAATCTATCTAAATTTATTTTTCAGTCCCTTAAGCTGTAAATGTTTAGCTACATTGAAAATGATGGTCATCCTCAATGTAATTTTGAGTGAAAATAAAGGTTAATTGACTGATTGATTGATTAATCAATTATTTAATTAAATGCATTTCAACGTTTCTAGATTAAATGTTTAAATGTCATCTGAAGAATGTAATGCCTCTGAAAGCCCCCCTCTCAGAAACACATTAAATGAAACAGTTATGAATACTTTACCTAATGCTTTCATTTTATGATAGTTTTGAAGTTTTGGACTACAACAGAACTTTAAAATTCATTCACAGTTTAATGGAGGGTGTTTAAAGGTAAAAGCAGTCATTCTGGACGGTCAGTGGTCAACTTGGATAGCTTTCCGTCATCTTTGACATTCTGCCAGAAATGCATTTCATCCCTACAGTACATGGAAAAGCTAGTTCACTCC
Source organism: Semaprochilodus insignis (assembly GCA_034552555.1). Taxonomy (NCBI): domain Eukaryota; kingdom Metazoa; phylum Chordata; class Actinopteri; order Characiformes; family Prochilodontidae; genus Semaprochilodus; species Semaprochilodus insignis. The sequence goes on from CM067490.1 coordinate 1,842,699, forward strand.
TTTATTACCTTGAGGTTGGACTACTGTAATGGCCTGCTGTCTGGATGGTCCGGCAAAAGTCCTAACAACCTTCAATTAGCCGAATACTGCAACCAGACACTGGAAAAATTTGACCACATCAGCCCAGTTTCATCAACCCTACACTGGTTGCCAGTAAAGTTCTGCTGCTGTCAGAAGCTCTAAAGCATCTTCTCCCTAAAGTACCTGACTGAACTTATCTCTTACTATGAACCATCATGCTTTCATTAGCTCACAATGTGCTGACTCACTATTAGTACCTAAAATAATAAAGTTAAATCCGGGGTTAGATCCTTTTCATACGGCACCCTCCAGCTTTGGAATAATGTTACAGTCAATGTACAGTCAGTGATTCTTACACTTCCTCGGTTTTTAAGACTAAGAGGTGCAGATCTGGAGCTTCACTGACACGGAGCATTATGGTAAACTGCTGGTCCTGTCATCCTGCTGCTGTTCACTCAAGTCGACGGTAAAGCGGAGGGGCGCTGACACCCCAGGGAGCCCTCATGCCTTTGTTACCTTCTGGCTCTCCCCTTTTAGTTACGCTGTTATAACTATACCTGTCGGAGTCACTGCTGCACTAACACCTCATACTGTTCTCAGTTACATCGAACGGAACTAACTGTCTGTGTGTTTCTCTGCTGAGCTGGACAACTGCCCATCCTTTGCCTGCATGCCCCTCGATGATACGGCTACCTTTCTGCTCACCTGAGTTTCTTACTAACAGCTCATCAACATAGGATGTTTTTCACTGTGATGTGAAGTCAAGTAGTCACTGGTTAGTAAGTGTCCTTAGTAATAGTAAAACTAATAGGTAGTAATATATATACATATGTAATAGATGGGCCTAGAAGGAATTAACCGACAGGCCCATTGGCAGACTGCTGCACAACACAGGACTACATGCTTGCAAAGTGTTACGACAACTGCCCTTAACACCACGTCAACATCGCCAAAGACTGCAATGGTGTTGTGTCAGACTGTCATGGAGTGACTCAGAACGGCAGCGGGTCATCTTCAGTGACAAGCCCTGCTTTAGCCTTAGTGGAGACGACCAACGAATGTGTGGATTCGTTGAATGTGTGTCATGATTCACACGTCCAGAAGGCCTGGTGTCACTCCACCTCCACTCCTACCGCACCACCTGCAGGAACTGTGTGAGGATATTCAAGCTGCATGGGATGGATTATCACAGGACACCATTAGGAACCTCTACAGCTCCATGCCGAGTCGTCTGGCATGTTGGGTTAGCAAACACGGCGGCCCGACGCCATACTGAGAGACAGACTTCTGTATGTGTAGCTCAATAAATATTGATCATATCAGTCTAAATTTATCATCAGTTATTGATCCTGGTAACCTTTATCTTCCTTCCCAACAGACCTGCTATCATTTCCTTCTATGACTACGTACGCAACAAACGAAGTTTGATTTCATTTGTCTTTCCCAGATCTATTTCTCACGGTTGCTATGACAGGCCTCTAACAATAAACATCAGTTATCATTGGTTAATCTAAATACCTCTGTGAAATGACTGGCTCCTTTCTTTTCTTTATTTCGTTTTCTATATTTGAGATTGTATATTGATTGTAAAATTCTCTATTCATATTACACTTGTTGTGTGATACTATCCGATTTTGACTAGAGGTGGAAAACCCCTTTTGAGTCTAGGCTGCTTTCGAGGTTTCTTCCTTTTGCTCTTTAGGAATTTTTCCTTGCCCTTGGCTTGCTCGGGGCTTGGATCTGGATTTTCTGTAAAGCTGCTTTTTGACAGCATGTGTTGTGTTATATAATATATTTGACTTGTACATAAAAGGGCAAATTTTGCATTGTTGACTTCACAAAGCCATATTGAGGAATGACAATAAAAAATAACACTTGGTTTGACTGCAGTCTTCTGTGATTAAACTGCCGGCACGGCATACTGAAGTGATAATTCACTTGAATCCAATTAAGTAAGTGTACATAAGCTGTTTACTAAAGTACAGCTAACTATTACTACTCATAATTACTCTGAGTTAAGTTTTTTAAGCTAATCGCTTCATGCCATTACCTAAACATTAGCTTACAGATACATACGGCTAAATTAAATCAAATCAAATTAGTAAACAGACACAGAACATAAAAAAATCTGATTTCAGATTTAATAAAATGCCATGCTTGTTGTTCTAAATTGCCAGACAAAGACACAAAGAAAATCAGGTAAGAAAAGCAAAGTTTTGAGACGCAGCTGAGACGAACAGAATTTTTGTCAATGATCTGTCGAACTTGTCCAACTTTGTGCAACAGTTGCTATAAATGAATGTACTTGTGGCCAGAGAACAGAAAGCTCGATTCTGCAGTTCTGGAAAAGTTCTAGGCTGTCTGTGACTAACTGCAGTGAAAGTTCTAGAGCTCAATCATGAGTTGTGTCTCTGTTTTGACTGGCTACAGAGCTCTGGCTGTAAACCAAACGCCCTCAGGACACAGACGCTAGAGTATTGATTATGCTGAGACACCTACACTCTGAAATGAGATTCATGTGAGCGGAGCACCACAGTTAAACAACTCGCTTTGATAAGGTCATTCGATTAGCGTGAGTGTGTGAGAGCGGAAGAGTAGGAGAGAAAGGTGAGGCAGAAATAAGGAAACCCGAGAGCGCTAGAGGTCGGTGATATGACACTCTGATTTCACTGTCATGAAAAATTACAGCACAAAAAGCCTGGCTGGTCATAACGCGGATATTATCAGATCAACTGCATGTTCCGTTTAGCTGCTTAAAGTGAACAGGAGCGTGTATCTGCCTAAGGTTTCGTGTCTGACGAGATCCATCATGCCTCGACTCCGTAAGAGCCTAAGAAGTCTAGGTTAATTAATGTGCAGTAAACAACTGAATAATGCTCACAGTGTTTGATAGCAGTTTTTAGATGGAACTTCAGGTGGGTGAGCTGGCCCACTGCAGATGCTTTGTAGATGCAAATCTTCCATTTAACCTACACATAACTAAATATCTACAGTACTCAATTTACAGTAACGTTCCCAAACTCTAATCCAGGCCCTAAGTACGATATTAACCTCAACCCGAAACCTAAACCTGACCATCACACTGGTCCTAAACCTAACTCTGGTACAAACACTAACCTGAACGGATATGCTGTTAAGAATCAACTGATCTAATTAATAAACAACTAATGTAACATCTTCAGATAATCGATTGAGGGCTATCCAAATAAAGTGGGGCCAGCTGGACATACAGCTCTTCTTAAATTTCTTAATTTCTTCTTAAATCAGCATCTCCACATGTACAGCAGGTTCTTAGTGAGGAACAGAAGGTTGGGTTCTAGCTTTACTGGCAGATACAGTGAGCGTCTGGTTCATAAGAACAAGGTCAAGCAGCAAACACACAGGACAACACAGCTACAGACTGGCAGAGGGCCAAAACCACTCTCTACTGACCGTGATGAGCGCCACCTCATTCCAATGTCCCTTAACCACTGTAAGATGACCTCAAGTGACCTACAGAGAGACGGGCGAGCGGTGGCTGGGGTGAAATGCACAGCGAGCATGGTTCTAAAAACAGGCTTCTGGAGGGTCATTAGTGATTTTCTAAATAAACAGATCTAAATACAATATTTGATCTGGAATTTGGGAGACGTGTTTCCAGTAGTGTATAGAATCAAACAGAACTGCTCATTTTGGTCCAACACAAACCCAGAAACTGTACAACTACGATCATTTTCAGGTGGTCTCTTAAATTTTTCCAGACCTGTATGTATGTCCACACTAGTCGCTACTAGCCAGCGTTAAGCTCTTCACAAAGCAATGCCACAGTCTCCACTCCTACCCACTCTTGTGAAGGAGTAGAGAGATTCCACCAAGATTACTTTAACAAACAGCTCAGCCTGAGGTGAGAGAATGCAGATTTGAATCGCAGCTGTGCCATATGCCATCACGGCCAGGGGTCCACACGAGCGCAGGTGGCTGTGTTCTTGTTGAGACGCTAGAACATTTCTCTGCGCTGAGCGCCATAGCAGCCAGTCAGGAGTCTCCTTAATCACACGGCTGCATCTGACACTTAAGAGTTCTCCTGAGGGCCAGATAATATACTGCCTAGCCAGTAGAGGTGGAAAAAGGTGGAGAGAAAAAACATGTCCTGGCCTCAAGCTTTCCGGACTGTCAACATCTATTACTACAGCTGCAAGTACACCGGGAGGAAAACATACAGGAGTTTACAAACGGGACGACTCATAAACACGATTAGAGGAGCCATATCACAGATGTTAATCTATGCAGTTGAGCCGAGTTGGTGCAAATAAATTATTTGAATTCCAGATCACACCGCAGGATAAGAGCGCGCGTGAAAAATCCGGAGGAAGCTGCCAATGCTCCTTTTTATAACTGCCGTACTTCTACCCCGGCAATACACCGCGCTATCATAACTGCCTCCGTCTAATATTATGCACATAAATCAAACGTCAACGCAAGTCTACGTAATGATAAAGCGTGCCACTGCTTTCATCCATCTCACATTTAATTAAGAAAATCAATAATGGAGGAACACTGAGAGACGTTCCCCTGCACTCTTTTAATAATTCATTTAGAGAATCAGCCGTGAGGTAATACTGAAAAATGTCCGTGCATCCTTTTGCCCCGCTGTAATGATGTTAAAGCATGCTGGCCCAAACACAGCTGGCCTGGCTTTCGGTGTCCGGGGCGCAACTTTGGGCTGCGGTCAGCCAGTGAAACGCTAAATGTGGACATTCATCAAATAATAAAAAAAGGTCCTTCATCATTTAGTTAATGCAGAACTCTCATTTTACATGCACAAAGGACCGGGCCGTATTCTAATATGAATGCGGAGAACAATGCAGCCCGGCCCGGCTCTGTTAAATAAATCAGGGAGATAGGATCCTTTTCCACAAAACCAATTTAAGTAGTCAGTGCGGCGCGATGAGACCTGATGGAAGCGAATATGGGGAGAGAAGTGGGGAGAGGCTTTCAGCACGCCTCGCTTTAATAACGTTTGTCCTCACAGGAGAGCTGCAGGGTTAAGACCTATAGCTCACACTCACGTAGTGCCTGTGAATTTACACTACAGCCCTGTGCTGGGTTAAAGAGACTGCATGATCCTTACAGTCCTTCCAGTATGTTTTACTCTGCTATCAGTTTTACCATCCTCTGTCCTTTCATCAGTGGACAGCTTCTGACAAATGGAACAGTGTCAGCTGCATGTCTTTAGTTGACGGACTGTCCTGAAGTAGTTGACTGTGTATAAAATTGCTTGTTCTATAGACATGTGCTGTAGAACCGGTAATTCATTTAATATACACTGTATGGACAAAAGTATTGGGACACCAACACATGACAAATACAGGAGTCTGTCACCTACATACCATTCTAAATCCATCGGTATTAATATACTGGTGCCCCATGTGCAGCTAAAACAGCTTACACGCTCCTGGGAGTGCTTTCTACAAGATTTTGGAGTGTATCTGTGGGACATTTTGCCCACTGGCTCGCAATCTCTGTTTTAGTTGTTCCCAGAGGTGCTTGATGGGGTTGAGATCAGGGCTCTGTGCAGACCAGTCAATTTCTTCCACACCGAAGTCACTCGACCACATGGATGTTGCTTTGTGCACTGGGGCACAATCATGCGGGAACAGAAGAGAGCCTAACAAACTGTTCAGCATTCAATTGTCCAAAATGTCTTGTCACGCTGAAGCATTAAGGTTTCCCTTTACTGGAATTAAGGGGCCTCAGCTAGCCAATGAAAAACAACCGAGCGAACCTGACTCGGTCATGCAGATTCCTCCTCTACAACATCCGGAGGATTCGACCCTTCCTCACCCAGGAGGCCACCCAGCTGCTGGTCCAGTCTCTGGTCATCTCAAGGCTAGACTACTGCAACTCGCTCCTGGCTGGTCTTCCTCTACGGGCCATCAGGCCCCTGCAACTAATCCAGAACGCAGCAGCTTGACTCATCTTCAATCTTCCGAAGTTCACCCATGTGACTCCACTGCTGCGCTCCCTTCACTGGCTTCCTGTAGCTGCCCGCATCAGATTCAAAACTCTGACGCTCGCCTACAAAGCCAAGAACGGACCAGCCCCTCCCTACCTTATGGCAATGGTGAAGAGTCGATCTGTACCTCGAGCCCTTCGCGCTTCAAGTACAGCTAGACTCGAACCGCCATCCCTGAAGTCTCATGGAAGACAAGCGTCCAGACTCTTCTCTGTCCTGATTCCCAGATGGTGGAATGAACTCCCACTGGGCGTTCGAACAGCAGAGTCTCTCGCGGTCTTCAAACGCAGACTAAAGACCCATCTCTTCATAATGCACTTAAGTGAGTGAGCACTAGTAGAGGTGTAAGTTGTGTATGTACTTGTGTTGTGTTGCACTTATATTGCACTTATAATGACCTTTTCTTTTCTATAGGTGTGAGCACTGGGCTGGGTTGCCAGGTAGTGCTCTTTTTGCTCTATATGTGTGTATTGATCTATCTAGGTATCAGCACTGGCCCCCTGTTTGGGCAGTGTCTGAGCTCAGGGTGAGTTTTAGGCTCTAAACTTCCTGTACTAGCTGGAATATTATCCAACGGAACACTAAGCACGGTTGTAAGTCGCTCTGGATAAGAGCGTCCGCTAAATGCCGTAAATGTAAATGTAATTATCCCTCCTCCACCAAACTTTATAGCCGGCCCAGTGCAGTCAGGCAAGCAACATTCTCCTGGCATTCTCCGAAACCAGACTCGTCCATCAGACTGCCAGAGGGAGGTCTGTGATTTGCCAACCCACAGAACATGATTCCTCTGCTCCTGAGTCCAGTGGCGGTGCTTTACACCGCTCAGCATTGTGCTTGAAGATATAAGGGTTGCATGCAGCTGTTCAGCCATCAGAACGCATGCCATGAAGCTCCCAGCACACAGCTCTTGTGCTGATGTTAATGCCAGAGGGTTTGGAACTCTTCAGTAATTGAGTCAACAAATCGTTGGCAACTTTCACTCACTATGCACCTCATGACTGTGCTCTTTAACTTTACATGGTCTGCCTCTGGGTGACCGAGTTGCTGTGGTTCAAGTTTTCAGTAATACTACTGACAGTCGATTGTGGAATATTTAGGAGGGAAGACATTTCACAAACTGACTTGTTGCGATGGGGGCATCCTGTTATGGTTCCACACTGGAATTCAGCAGGCTCTTTAGAATGACCAATTCTTTCACAAATGTTTGTAAAGAAAGACTGCATAGCTAGGGGCTTAGTTTTACACCTGGATTCAAAGATTAAAGGGTGTGTCCCAATACTTTTGTCCATATAGTGTATATCTTATGTATTAAATAGGGATTTCTGCTGCCAACCCCCCAATCACAGTTGAGTCCTTTAACATAAAGTATTAGCTTCATCAGATATTTAGCCTTTCTTTATGTTTTCCATAGATAATATGAAATAATGTATAATAACAGAGGCACCATTTAGGTCATTAAAAAATACAACAAAATGTCTTCAAACTGGGCAAAGATCTGTTTAGATTTTGTGATTTTTTGGGTGTTTAATATGATCCAATCTGATTAACCCCCCTTGATGATGCGATAACTGGCAACTTTAATGTTCCATAAGTATTTAAACTGTGCATGGTGGTATACTCTATTTTATAGTGTCAATTTTACAGTGTCATGAATGACTGTGATTTCATACCACCCTAACTCATGCAGCAGCTGCTCCTTTCTCTCGGGGTTGAACGTGCTGGTTCTGCTAATGCGTTTTAAAACCAGACACAGCACAGTGTAACCGGTAAAGCTGGACGTTTTCGTGATAGAGAGACATGTGGTGGGAGTGTGTTTTGTTCATGGTTTTGGCCGCAGTTCACTCACGACAGACAGCAGAAAACACACTAAAATAGCTGCACTAACTACAGAAAACATCCTTCCTTCATGTTTTCATTCTACACCTTAAATTAGCTCCATAGTGCAGTCTTTTGTTTCGTTCTGAAGTCCTCCTGATACCTAATCACTACTAAATCCGTTTATGGCATCTCTAGTGAAGTAAACAGACAGCAAAATGAAAAAAGGACCGGAGCTGAATAGAGCTGATTCTCCCCAGTAGCCGATGCCAGGGCATTCTGACAATTTGTCCTACTGCATACGCACAAATCACTAGTATAGTCTAGTCATTTAGCTTTTCTAGGCTTTATTGAGTTGTTAATGTAAATCCAGGTTGACCTTTGCATAATATACAGACTTATACAGGTTAAATGTTATTACTTACCCTCTGATAAGATAATTTGGGCTATTAAATTATCCTCCCTATAACTTTAATCCTGGTAGTGCTTTATGGTGGGGTGAGTTAGTACAGTTTTCTGTAGCATGCTTACTAGGTCATTTGACAAGCTAGGACAGGTTGCCAGTGTTCTGATCTACTCCACCTAATAATGTAACAGGCCCCAAAAAAAAAAATAAATAAAAAGGAAGAAATGTTTTGTTTTGGGACTTAAAGGATGCCTTTTAATTACGCTCTAAGAACTGTTAGAATCCCAAATAGTCATGCATTAGCACCCAATACACAAATTTACCAGTTCAATTTACACAATTTAGACAGCTTGTTGTAGTCATTGTTATTAGTTATCCTCTAATGTTACAGCACATTAGCTAGCAAGCTATATGCAACATTATTATTTTATATTAAATATTGTTGTTGGTGTTTGTGACATTAAAATAGATTATTCTTTCCACTTAAAAGGCCTGCTTAGGAACTTCAAAAGGCTACAGAAGGCCCTGTATGACCTATTAAAATAAGCTTCGACATTCCTAAATTGACAACCTCTATGAGTAAGAAATGACATTTTCAGATGTTTTACAACCTTTTCATATCTATCTTATGATTTTTTGAGAGTTTTTAAATCTTAAACCCGACAGAACCCTGACTGAAACAAAGCTGCAAAATAGTCCCAACTGCACTAAAGTTCACAGTAGTGCCATTACTCTCCTGGTGCTATCCCACTTCCAAAAGCCAGTAGTCAAAAGATTCTGCTGAAGCCATGACGCTGACCTGGGAACAGCTTTTCTATAGCAGAACCTGCAGAAAGTCATATATAAACAGCTTTAAGTTATCAGGCCCATCTTTATACATGAACTAGGTCTCTCTTACTGTGGGTCTGGCATTCACCCGGGGGACTCGGTGCTTGCTGCTTCCACGCGTCAAGGAGTCAATAGTAGACCCCACAATATGATACAATATTTTTGCCAAACTGAACCCCCCCCCCAGGGACCCCTACAGTACCACCACAGAGCAGGTATTATTTGGGGGATGGGTCATTCTCACCACTGCAGTGACACTGGCGAGGACATTGGCGACATAAGTGAGGATGGGCATTATCACTGTACCTGACCGACCCAACAGCCACGATTGTGGAGACTCCATGAGTCATCCTGTAAATGCCAGCACCACTGGTAGATGGAAGACACGGGACTACATGCACACATACCGTTACGACAACTGTCCTTAACACCACATCAACGTCACCAAAGACTGCAATGGTGTCGTACCAGACTGTCATGGAGTGACTCAGAATGGCAGCGGGTCATCTTCAGTGACGAGTCCCGCTTTTGTCTTGGTGGAGACGACCAACGAATCCATGTGTGTGACCAGTGTGACAACACTGGTGTGTGTTAGTGTGTGTTGCGCTGATACGTGTGCTTCTGGAGTTTTTAAACACTGCGTCCACTAACTGTCCACTCTATTCGACAGTCCAACTTCGCTGGTCCACCACAGCTCATCTGTGGCTGCACAGTTTGTGTTGGCCATCCTCTATTCCTTCATCAGTGAGCAAAAGATGCTGCAGACCGGACGTCGTTGTCTGCCTGGTTTTGGTTGGTGGACTATTCTCAGGCCAGCAGTGACACTGAGGTGTTTAAAACTCCAGCAGCACTGCTGTATCCGATCCACTCACACCAGCACAACACACACTAACACACCACCACCACGTCAGTGTCACTGCAGTGCTGAGAATGATCCACCACCCACATTAATGAAGATCAGGGTGAAGTATAAACTACTTAACCTCATACAAATATCATATGTTCAACTTCAGGGAACAAGAAAAGGGCAGGATATGGGAACTGTGACTGAACTATGTCAATGACAGAAGTATTATTTAAAGCAGCTTAAAATGTGTACAGACAGGGTGAGGGGTTTAACAACCATGTGTATACATACTTCCCAGAAATTGCATTAATTCCATAATTCCTAGGCCCTATATGCCTTGAGATAAACCCATATGCAAATCAGCCATACTAAAGGAAACTGGCATAAATATGAATTAATATTCATAAAGGGCTCAGGGTTAACAACCAAACAACATTGGCATGCAAAGCCTCAGGGATGGTGTTTGACATACGGGTAAAAGCAAAGGCCATTTAAATTTGATTTTATGACATCAGAAGTTGGGACGCCGAAGGCAACAACTGCATAGCCGACAACTGCATAGCTTGCACAGTATATGTCTAACATTTAGACCTCCATCCCCCACTCAGGAAGAACATTACAGACTTTCTGCGGCAATAACAACAATCTTTAGTGACCCTGAAACTATTTAAACAGCCTCTGCCCCGAGCACCATGAATGTGGAGCCCCTATCACCTTTCTCATTCAAATTCATGTTTATACGGTTGCCTGTGGCACATACCATGCCCAATAGCTTTTTACAGAAGAGACAGAAGGATAGACGAGGGATGGTGGGTTAATGGCAACAGTGATTCAACAGGAAAGTAACTTGCTTTTAAATAGCTTTTTTGTCCATTTAAATGGAATTTTAAAAACGTGTTCTGAACGACCTGTCAAACTGAAAATGTTCATTTCATCCTTTCTATTATGGTCCATTTGTATTGTTGCAACTGCAGCCTAGAGTTACTTTGTTGTACATTTGGCTTACATTATATAATTGCTGACAGACATTTACATCATAAATTACATTTACACTGGAGTGATGCTTTCAACTTTTTGACCGTTCACAAAAAATGACAAGCTTGACATAAAAGTAAAAGATTCCTCTGCACAAAAATCCAACAGACAACCAGATATGTGCACCTGTTTATTCAATTCAAGAGCCTTAGTCATGGCACTGATTACATAAACCTGGGTGTGAGGGGTCAAAACAACGGACTGTTTCGTCTGTGCTGTTAATAAGGAGAATTCAGTATATAGGACTAACATACCATTAACCTCAATCACTGTCTTCAAATACAAATTCCACATTTGCAAAAGAGGACAATAAAACAGGCCGACTCCAAAATCCTAGAACCCTATGTAACAGTCGTGACTAAGTCTTGATATTTATGCCCTCAAAATGTGCATACCAGACCATATTTAAGACCAGTAGGTAATGTGAAAAACGAAACTATTCCAACGGAGCAACCACATGACAACATACCATTCCAGACTGTGGAGAGAATGTCAGCACGTTCCAAGGAACCAAACTGATGCTGGCTTCCTATGCAACAGCTTCTTAATCGAATGTTCTGTTCCACCTTAAGCGCTACAGCTTTTACAAAGGCAGAATGTAACTGCATTTAAGGTGGAAGGAGCAGTTCACGAAACAAGCAGGCAAACAGGAAGCTGATTTCAGCAGCCACATCTTTAACAAGATCTTAGACAACTTCGGTTCAAAGCTGACATTTTTCCAGAATTTTCAATAATATTGAGCAGCTCGAGAGACGGAATAGCAGTGAGTGGAGCAGTTTCATGTTTATTAGCATCACAACCCCAACAGCAACCTTCAGGTAGCAGCCATGTTGTCTAAATTCTATCCACTTTGTCTACTTCAGTTCTATCATTTTATACTTAATATCTATCATTTTATAAGTTTCATAGTGAGCTACAGTTTTCATTTACTTTATGTTGCTGTCGAGATCACAGGCAAGCACCCAGTATGCATGCTATGCAACAGCACTTTGGTACAGGTGTAAGAGCAGCATTCAAACACAGTGAGTGCACTTAATAATGTTAATAATGTCATAAAACTGCAGGTCAGCTAAAATCAAAATAATGAGATGACAAACTGCTGATCGCAAGTTAGAGGGAACATCTGCCCATTTCCAATCTTGGTCAAAGAATCTCTCGATCTTCTCACCAACATGAATGACTGTATTGTTTGTATGTGTATTGATTGAAAGTTTAGAATCTGCACTTTCAACAAAATCCTCCTCTGCTTCTTTCAATGAGCCACGAGTGAGAGACATCAAATCACATCAAACTACAACATTCACTTATCATGATGATAAGTGCGACTTATATGGGTTAATTTAAGGAGTAACTGACCTGTTTTCACTTAAATGCAGCTCATATAACTTACCTGTACGCTTTTACACTCTTATACACTCATCATGAAAACAATAGCTGCACAAACAGTTACAGGAATAAAACCTGACACTTTGAGACATGCAAATGATTCAAGTTTCATGCTCGGTCCAGCATGTGACATAAGCGAGGATGGGCATTATCACTGTACCTGACTGACCCAACAGCCACGATTGTGGAGTTACAATGAGCAGTGATGCCTCCATGAGTCATCCTGTAAGTGCAGCACCATTGGAAGACGCAGAACTACATGCACGCAGACCGTTAACGACGACTGTCCTTAACACCACGTCAACGTCAACACAGACTGCAATGGTGTCGTGCCAGACTGTCATGGTATAACTCAGAATGTCAGCGGGTCATCTTCAGTGGTGAGTCCCGCTTTTGTCTTGGTGGAGACGACCAACGAATCCGTGTGTGGAGACACCGTGGTCAGCCCAAAGATGAACGGTTTGTTGTCACACGTCACACGTCCAGAAGGCCTGGTGTCACTCCACCTCCACCCCTACCGCACCATCTGCAGGAACTGTGTGAGGATATTCAGACTGCATGGGATGGATTATCACAGGACACCATTAGGAACCTCTACAGCTCCTTGTTGAGACATCTGGCATGTTGCATTAGCAAACATGGTGACCCGACCCCATACTGAGAGACAGACTTCTGTATGTGTAGCTCAATAAATATTGATCATATCAGTCTAAATTTATCATCATTTATTGATCCTGGCAACCTTTATCTTCCTTCCCAACAGCACTGCAATCCCACACCTCCTTCTGGGTGCAGCTATTCTTTTGATGATGAGTGCATTTACTATGATCTAGTACAAGCACTTGATTTATTCATGATCTCACCTACAGAACAGCCTTAATGCTTTTCAATTTGCACTACTGTTTATACTGGCCTGTCATACCACTTTAATCCTACATCTTAATTCGGCTAGTGCACACGTCACTTTACCACCCTTATTGTCTTCGGTGTCTTACTGTCTTATTATGTTTATCTCAGGGCCCTTATTTCTTATTTCTCAGGGCCCTTATGTATTGCGTTCGTCTATTTTATGTTTAGTGCTTATTACATTCAGTATACTCTTGTTCTTGTTTTAGTTGTAATCTATTTATCGTTAAATGTTTATGTGCTGCTCAGAGAGTAATGCAATTTCAATCCTCTGTATGTCTTGTACATATTGAAGAATTGACAATAAAACGACTCGACTTGACTACAGTACTGACACTATCATCTTTAAGTGGTATCAGTGCTGCTTAGCAAGAAGACGAGAAGTTTTGAAACACCAGGCACGTATAGTGAACAGCTGCAGGGAAGCACAGGTCAAGGAGGCGAGAGAGCAAGAGAGACAGAGGCACAGACAGAAAGAGAGAGCAACTGTTTTCTTTATGTAGTCCCCTATTTTGATACATTAACCCTTCAGAGGTCAGAGGGGAATTTGACCTTGTACTAAAGCACCTTTAGGAGCCACTATCGCAATTTCAACACAGAAAGAATCTTTACTATAAATACGGCTCAACGTGGGAGTTAAAGTCAATATCAAAAGAGGCAGAAATCCTATAGAGGGACTGTTCAAACGGTCTTGTTAGAAAGTATGTGTCAATACTGCTCCACTAATGGGTCTAATAACAGGGATTTGTTCCATGACAGAAGCAAAGTAACTAAACATTTCTAGCAAATTAATTGAATTCCCTCAGGAGGCATTTGGCATATGGAAAAATGACTGAGGTGACATTTCCGATTAGGCGTTAATGAAAAGTGTGCTTTTGGATAAGGTGTGTGTGTGGTTTATGCTGTGGGCCAATGAGAAACGTTGCTGTTAATAGGATAAAGACAGTCGACTAGGCTTGATCTCCCTATACAGAAGAGTGGGACACAAATAACACGTTCTGTTTTTGCGCAATAACGTTTGAGTAAGATTTATAAGTGTTCTTCATACTTGCACATCTCTGCTATGAAGGAAACTGTAAACGTCTAGCACCCACTGATTATGAACAATTTAGTTGAAAGTGGCATGAGCAAAAGTTACAAGCAATCCCACTGGTGGAGTTCATCATAACGGACTAAAAGGCAAGTTGTAACAGTTATTAAAAAGTCTAAACCCAATTAATTCTATAACATTGTATGCTGTTTGAACTTTGAAATATATGAATCATAATTAAATATGAATGGTGAAAAGAGACTTTCAAACACAGTCAAATTGATTTTTGGCAATATCAAAACAACACTAGTTGGAGGAAGAGGAGAGAACTCTGAGAACGTGGTCTGGAGATACAAGGCTGGAGCCCGCTTTTATTATAAATGGTGGTAGGACTGATGTAAGGACTGAGGAACAGGGAGGAGATGGGGTGGCGGTGGGTACAGTCCAAGTTTCCTCATTCCCATCCATACCTTCCTCAATGGAAGTGGAATGTGTAGAGCATTAGATGGAAATGGGGTGGGATTTCAGGTTCAGGTTCTCTTTAGCACATCTTTGGTATAATATATATATATATATATAATTACCTTTAAGGGGTGTAAGAACATATCAAAAGAGTTCAGTAACGTTGCAATTAATCATTAACTAATGTTAAAAATAGACATATAGAAACTAACATTATTTTTAAAATTCTGTGGTTTATAATCCTTACCAAATGCTTAAGTTATGTCTCAATGAATCAGTAAATAATGTATTTAAATTCCAGAGTCTAATTGGCTTCTGGAATATTTTTATCCTGCATGTTCATCCAGCCGATCAAGGCCCATTTTCCCAAAAGCACCTTATATGCTGTATGATTAGTACTGATAATAATAATATATCATACATTATATATAATTCTAACGTTATAAATTTTTAATTTTATAATGTATTACTTAAGCATTATTATTAATTATTTAATATTCTTTGTGACCCTTATTGTACAGTTGTCTCTTAAGAACTGCTTTGTAAGTGTACAACAGTGTTTAATAAACATTACATAACCAATATATACCTTACCTATGAATTTGATATGCACCTGATAAACTCTGTACTCTTTTATGGTACATATTTAAGACTTTAATTAAGATTTTATTACATTATTAAATTGTTCATTAACGCTTACTTCTGACTGTCCTAATTGTTGAGTCACACAGTTATCACCACTATGATTATTTAATGACTAATTGAGACATTACTTAAGCATTGAGTAAGGATTCTAAACTACTCAACAAAATCTAAAATAATGTTAGTGCTTATTTCCACCATTAGTTAATTATTAATTGCTACGTTACATAACTATTCAGTAATGCTTATTACTGTCTTAACTCATAAGAGCCCACAGTGACGCATGTGTCACAAGCCTTTTAAAAGTCTAGAAAGTTCCTTATACAGCTTTATCCTTCCCTTACGCACATGAACTCCCTGAGTGACCTATACCGAACATCCTGGACGCAGTCACATGACAGTTGGTGAACATACGACCTTGTTTAAAAAATGCCAATGTGTTTGGTTAGTGCACGAGACAAAACCAGCTCATTTTAAAAGCTTGTTTTTTGTTCCTATAAGGTTCCAACCCTTTTAAGAGCTCTAATGTTCTGATAACATGTTCTTTATTATATATCCCCATATTCTATATTACATATAACCATTCTCACCCCATTTCTAGAACACAGTGATGGAATACAAGTTATGAAATTGATGTTGTTGTGACATATGCTACTGGTATTTTGACCCTATTATACTTACAGAAGACACCATGTGACCTCTTTGTCACAGTAAGACTGATCTTTTATGGTCTTATAACTGACCCCTCATTATTTTCCTATAAGGGGAAACGGGTCTGGGCTCTTATGGGTTAAGTACCATTAACAGACCTGCCCTTATTGGAAAGTGTTACCAAAATATTCTATTATGTTTTGTGATACTGCATCAATTTTCAAAAACACTGTACTGATTCTTGATCGATTAGTTTACAATCAAGGATTTGTGGTGGACAGCGGTTCATTTAGTGCTAGACAGCAGTGCTGTAATCTTCAGCCACCGATTACACTCTTTCACACACTGCTAACAAGCAAACCCTGCTAGCAAACCCATGGTGGTGTTCTGTACTGTACCATGAGAGTTCTTGAAAAAACGTGGTACTGTAATATATCAAATCAAAACCCCTGTATCATGATACATACTGTATTGCCAGGTTCTTACCAATACACAGCCCTTCTCTACATGTATTTATATTTGAATGTGTTTTCATTGGGAGGTTTACTGTGATTCAGCGTTACTATTAACCCCACTGTGAGTCATTTATGTGCCTCATAATGATCCTTTGTTACAGTTTCAAATATATTATAATAATATAGCTGTGAATTATGTGACTTATACACAAAAAGCTATAGTGCAATAGCATATATGATGGGAAAAAGTTACTTGTATGGTACAAAACCTGCGGGGTGAATCTCAATAAATATATGTCTGTGAAAATGTAGATTAGGTTAAGACGGAACCAGAACAGTGCTGTCCCTGAACCTGTTTAACGACATGAAAAGCAATGTTTCATTTTACCCTGTGTTGGTTTATGACCCACTCTCTCCTACCCTTAAAAATAAAAGTCCTTAAATCTGTTTTTTTCTATAGGGAATAAAAAGCGGTTCTTCTATGGAATTACTCCAAGAAACCCTTTGTGGGAATTTCATGTCTATGAGTGTAAGCAGGATCAGAGGGAGACACTGTGGGCCGGATTAGTGTAGTTCACTTGTGGCATGTTTCTTGTGGCAGCTACTTTTCACTCAAAAATCTGCAGAACAGCAGAGCTGGCAGCGATGCACGGTCATGACTAATGGAGCTGCAGTCGTTTCACTACAGCACGCACTGCCAAAACAGGCCACTTAAGAGTCCCTCTTTCCGATAGTTGGCTTTATGCATGGCAGGGTCTGCTGTTATAGGCCAGTGTGCCTCAGTCCGGGTCCTGAAGTACCCTTTCTGCATATCGTCACTGCTGTGGCTGGGGAGTGTGGTTTATGTACAGTGCAGCACGACGTGATGAGAAATATTTAATGCAGCTCATAAAGTGGGAGATGTCCCAAAAACCTGGATTAAATGGATACCACATAAAGAGATGGTGATGATGAGAGCAGTGCTCAAGATTCCTGGTTTGATACTCTGGAACAGCAGGTAAAAACTTAAATCAATTAATTCATTAAACTTCTTAACGTTTAAGCTGAAAACTAGATACAGCAACGTCATGATGATCTCAACGGACCAAAAATTAGTAACCTGTGACTGAAATGTACCTAGTAGTGTGTAATACCTCCATGAGGACAAATAACAGCTGGGATTCAATTTGGCATGGACTGGGCAAGTTTCTGGATGTAGCCACATCAATGTTCAGACACTCTTGCATCAAGAAATTGGTCAGTTGGTCCAGATTTGGGGGATGCCTTCCCTGGTACAATTCTGAAGAGAATTTCCTGCAGACTGGGATTTTAGCTACTGCTGGTAGGCCCGTATGACCATGCATGCAGTTGGGCCAGAAGGATGCCTTCCCTTCCGTTTTGCTTGTGGTTCCAGGCAGTCCCACAGATTTTCAAGAAGATTGAAATCCACTTGGTCTTTACCCTGTTGTACCACACCTGATCTAACTAATCAGTTAATTAAGAATACCCGTCTAACGTGTTCATGTTGGAGCAGGAAAAACTATAACATGTCTAACACTGCAGGACCAGAGGAACCATCGCTATAGTCCAATTAGCACATTCTCTGGCCGAAAAGAGTCCAAAATCTGCAAACTCTCACATTCACCAGCACACACTCACCGCACCCCCGCACCAGAGCCGGACCTATCAAAGGACAGCCATTACCGACAGTCTGTCTCCCCATCCTGACACGACGGCATTCGGAGACAAGCGGTGGTCCAAGAGTTTAGTGGTTCTTCTATGGCACAGTTCTAAACAATCAATTTCAGAACTATATATTTAACATAGACAGATATAGCACTGTTTATCTCAACCACCACAAAGAGTTTGAGAAGAATTTCTCTTCATGCAGAAAACATGAAACTGTGGCTCTTCAGGACTGCAGCTGGAGTGGCCAGCATTTAACGCTGAATCACTCCCACATGGGCAGTAAAAAGTCAGTTTCAGTGGGAGACAGAGTGAGGTGTGTGTCCTGAAGTGGTCCGCGTCTGCAGCCAGAACCTTCGTTAGTATACGGCCGGCAGTATGTGTCCTTGAGCATCCAATCAATCGTTCCATCCTCACTGCTGACAATCTGCTCTGTGTGTGTGCATGTGGGTGCAGGTGGTGGAGTCCGTAAGAGAGACTGAAAAAAAGAGACAGAGAGAGGGAGAAGGAGAGAAAGAGAGGGGAGAGAGAGAAAAAGAGAGAAAGAGAGGGAGAGGGAGGGAGAGAGAGAAAGTGAGAGAGGGAGAGAGAAAGGATAGAGAGATGGGGAGGGAAAGAAAGAGAGAGAAAGCATGAGAGATATACATAGAGACAGAAACAAAGAAAGACAGAACGAGAGAGAAGAAAGAGAGATAACACAGACAGGACAGCTGAAAGAGAAACAGAAAGAGGAGAAAGAGCGAGGATGAAAGAAAGGAAACAGAAAAGGCAAGAGAGACAGAGAGAGCCAGGCAGATGGAGAGCAAGAAAAAGTGAAAAAGGAGGAAAAAGAATGAGAGAGAGAAGGAGAGAGAAATAAGATGGAAAGAGGGAGACAGGGAGAGCGAGGCAAAGAGACAGAAAAAGAGAAAGGGAGAAAACAGAAAGAGAACAGAGAAAGAAGGCAACAGAAAGGGGGAAAGAAAGAGAGTGAGGCAGAGAGAGAAACAGTGAGATGACAGAAAAAGGAGGAATGAACGAACGAACGAGAAAACCGAGAGAGAAAGTCTCAAACAGAAGACAAAGAGTGAGAGACACAAGAAAGAGATTAGAAAAGAGAGAAAACAGATTGAGAGGGAGAGAGAGAGACAAACAGGGAGAGAGAAAGAGAGAGACACAGAAAGAGAGAAGAGCTCTGGATTACTATATCCAAGCCCAAGCTGTAGGTTGCTAGGCAGCTACATAGGTGCACCAAAAAAGGGAGAGGAGCGCAGAGACGCGCTCGCACGAGAGAGAGGGAGGAATTTTCCCCTAACTGTGTTAGTGTGTGTGAAGCCTGTTGCTGCAGCTGGAGAAAGTGATAAATCCCCCAAGTCCTGTCAGCTGGAGCACAACACTGACACATGCTCAGTCACACACCGGCAGCCCTGACACACACGCACAGACCCTCCCACCTACACACTCATACACGCGTACACATCCTCCGCCTATGCTGCGCTGTTGTACATCAGCACATCACGTAACCACGCCAGGCAGCACCTCACGCCTGTGCAATCAAGGAACCATTTAGCACAAGCGCCACTGACATTTCCATTTTCACATTCAATTTTAGCTGAAGAGCAAAACTGCTGCTTTGTCGTAACAGCTACCGGAAAATGTGCTATATGGACAAAACGGGCCAGAAACACATAGAGCTGGAGGGAGAACATTACACCCAGGAGACAGCCTCAAGCGTTCAGTAAGCTCCATTCAGCCTGCAAGCAAAACAGACAAAAGTAAATAAACACCAGAACAAAAGGTTATAGACTCAAAAGGGGACGGGCATGAAAGCTCAGAGACATTTCATCTAATGTAGGGAAGGGCAAGTCCAGCAGTACAGTCCACAGTGGCATTGCTTTGTCTTCGTCTTCTGCTCCCAGTCCTTAATACAATCGGATATGTTTAGAGCAAGGAAACAAAGGCAGTCATGAAACTCTCGAAGACCTAGATCATGACTGCTGCTGTAGAAGCCGTGATGCTCAGGCTGACATAACCCATATAAACACCTGGGTATGGAGTATGGCATGGAGTTTTTTCTAAAGTTGGAACCTGTCATGAACGCTTTATCACTGAGGAAAGCACAAGCACTGTGAAAACGTCCACCGCAGAGTGAAATGTTTCTGAATGTGGCACTGATTTCAGTGAGAATGACGCTTGGTCTTGTGAGGAGGTCTGGGAACAACTATGGGTGGCAACTTTGAATAAGGTGAGAACAAACTAACCATGAAATTTCCCAACCAATCGGACAAAAAATGAGTCACCTGTGACTGAAACGTACCTAATATCGTGTAACACCTCCACAAGCACAAATAACAGCGGCAATTTAATTTGGCATGTACTGGACAAGTTTCTGGACGTAGGCCACATCAATGTTCAGCCAAAGAATTGTGCAGTTGGGCCAAACGTGGTGGATGCTTTCCCTGGCACAATTCCGAGGAGAATTCCCTGTAGACTGGGATTTTAGCCACTGCCTGGTAGACCTGTATGACCGTACGCTTCCATACACCTGCAGATTCAGCTACTTCCTTCACACTATGGTCTTTGGCGCGCCCAAATGCAGTCACTCCTTTTAGCCAATCATTAACATCTGCTCTGGAGCCATTTTCGACACATGGAACGAGACATTCCCTGCACTGTACCACCTCTTCCCAATCTATGAACCCCATCACTCACACCCCGCAGGGATTTATACCCCATCATCCTCGTGCAGCGCCATCTACAGGAGCCTAAAATTACTACCACCTTAAACACACAAAGTGACGGGTCAGCTTGTAACCATGCGTCAGCCAACAGGAGAGTCTGAGGTTGGGATTCATTTGGTCGTATTGACGTTAAGCAAGATGGAGAAGAAATTAATCACTGTTGTCAGCTTGCATTGAGAGCTGTGCAGTCTAACTCTAAAGACTCTGACAGCTCACTGCAACTTTCTCACTTGCGTCTATGGAGAATAATAGCAACCGCCAGCAGATTTCAATAGCCAGTGCTGAAAATTAACAATGGATCGCCTCCCACAAACATGCTTCCAGCGAAGAAGCAACACGTCTAAATGCATGTTTTTGACAGATACTAAAATGTCCTTATGAAAGGAGCCTAACTGGATAACTCCATTTTCACATAGACATGGAACCCTTCCAAACATGCCAAGTATGGGCATGGGTCTTGCTTGATCAGCTACGTTTGCATGCCATCATCAGTGTAGTTTTTCATAGACGCTATTTGCACTGGATTCACCAAGGCAGGGTCATGCCACTGTTGTCTATGCTTCTCAGTGATTTTAGTCCTGTCACATTCTACCATGCTACAGGCGCTCCTGCGTCAGTTAAATTCCCAAGAGTATGACCAGTCGTGGGCAGTCCAGTAGGGGCAGTCGTGGGCTGGAGGTTAGGGAACCAGTCTGGTGACCGGAGGGTTGCTGGTTCGATTCCCTGAACCGACAGTAACGACTGAGGTGCCCTTGAGCAAGGCACCTAACCCCCAACTGCTCCCCGGGCGCCGTGGATAGGGCTGCCCACCACTCCGGGCAAGTGTGCTCACGGCCCCCTAGTGTGTGTATTCACTAGTGTGTGCATGTGGGTGTTTCACTTCACGGATGGGTTAAATGCGGAACATAAATTCCTCTGTGTGAAACTCACAAATAGCACAAAATGGCTCAAAAACTCTCTACTCAGAGAATGATTGGCCTTACCGAAATGTCAATGCTAATGACACATTTACTCAAATAAGCTAGGTACATGGTTAAGATCAACAAAATTATGGTTAATAAATGTTTGCACATGTTTGAATGTTCTTACTAAGGTTTCACGTATGGAAGGGTTTAGTAGCCACTCCCATCTCTGGAGATGTAATATCCCATGCTAATCGGTCATAAACATTACTGACGCTGTGTTGTAAAATTCCATTATCCCTGAATCTTTGGATGCAAACATAATCCCATCCAAACACTACACCAGACACTTCCTAGTCTTTACTCAGTATTGCAACAGCAAAGTTTCACCCAAGTCTGTATTTGATGTGGCTGTGGAAACTGTTTGCCATACAGTGGAAAAGAGGCTTGTGATGCAGGTCAGCAGAAAGAGAAGAACTGCTGGAGTTACCAAGGAGACTACCAGCATGAAGTTTTGCAAGAAAAGGTCCGGTCATTTCATTGGTGACTGCCTGGCACTAAGTATAAAGCACTGAGAGTCATAGGACGCAAAAAGACAGTGTCTTATGACTGGTAGTGAAGGTTAATAAACTTTTAGTCAGGAGAAAAAGAGGAAGAGAGGGAGACAGAAAAAGCAATAGAGAGAGAATCTGAAACGGACCTGCTGTAGTTAAAGCGAAAGATCCTTACAAAACCCCCCACAAGTAAAAAGGTCAATGAGGATCAGCTGTCATTACACTCGCTCTCGCTCTGTAAGACGCTTGATAACCCATTCACAGCTCACGGAACTCCCGGAATCTGGAAATCCCTCTTCTAGCCACAGGACTCAAACTCAAATCCAAGATTAGAACTCTAATAGCTCCGCATACAGAACCTTCCCTGCACTGTCATACTTGTTCAAAGCCTGATCAGAACCAGCTCTGACACTCAAGTGCTCAAAGCAGCCTTACAAATAAGGTCATATCGATATCCGAGCCGTAAGTAAAAGGTATAGCATCAGCGCTGCTCTTACCTTCTGCATTTTGGCTTTCCTGGCATTCTGCACGAGCCGGCGCCCCAGCTTCTTGGCGTACCAGATGGAGGCGAGCATAGCGGATCCGAGCACAATCCCACCGTATGAATTATGAGTAAACAGCCTAGTGCAGTCGCTAGCATCAGCAGCAGCCAGAGCGGGCGAGAGAGAGAGAGGGAGAGAGAGAGAGGGAGAGAGAGAGATTCCTCGCGCCTCTCTCCCCTCAGTAATATTACACACACACGCACTGCCCACAGCAGGTGAGACAGAGAGTGTGCGTGTGCGTGTGAGAAAGAGAGAGCGAGAGAGATAGAGTACGAGTGAGGAAGAGAGAGAGAGACGGGGAGAGAGACTGCAGGAGTGGGACTTGAGGGCAAGACACTCTAAGCATCTCCAGAGAGTTCTCTTCTCACTCCATCTCTCTCTCTCTTTTTCCCCTTCAGAGTCGTTCAGCTCTTTCTTGTTTGCAGATTTATTTACATATTGCCAGTGGGAGGTCGAGGTCTAACGTCTGTCTGAAGCATCAATACATGCACTGCCCCATCCCACTCCACCCCATCCATACCAACAGCACAAACACAAAGAAATGCCACTAAAACCCCTCAGAACAAGTACTGCATAAGGTCTTACTCAGACCCCTCTGGAAATGTCTTCAATGCAATGATACACAGCCTTAAAGATAAAGGTTCCTAAAGCAGTTCCCTGGAGCAGTGTCACAAAACAATCACTTCTGTGAATACACCAAAAACCAGGTTCTGCACATGAGCTGTGCAACCATGGGTAACAAAATGTGAAGGCTCTATACCAGTACTCCACCCACTAGTGAGAGGCTGGACAAGTTTTACAGAAAGTTGGCAAAATTCCTGTTTAACCTAAGGAGAAACCGCACATCAGACCGCCACAGAGGTCAACGTCTGAGCTGCTAATCGTTCTGTGTCGAAGGGATGGTTTGAGCCTACCATAGCACTCAATGGGCAGAAGGCAGGAAACACCCTAGACAGGTCACCAGGGCAGACTCCCAGATATGTACATTCATGTTTCGGATTGTGGGAGAAAACCGGAGCACTTGGAGGAAACTTGACAGGGGGAGAACATGCAAACTCCACACGGGATCCCGGACAACCCGACTGAGAATCGAACCCAGGGGCTACCCACCGCGCCCCCATGTCGATCATATAGAGTTAAAAAACAAAACTACTGAGTTGGACTGTTTTGTTATAGCCTAACAAAACTAGGCACGGTAGAATTAGCTAAGGTTAGCTCAGTTACCCCACACCCTAATTCCAATTCATTTACTTACTTATTTGACAGGGACAGTGCTCATTAATCAAGAGAGAAATATACTGTAAATGAGCCAAAAATAGGCCTACAGGCTAATTAGTTATTATTATTATTATAGTAATTATTAGCTAATAGTGTCGTCTGTCATGCACATACACAGTGAATGTCATTTAAACCTAGAAAAGTGCTTTCCTAGAGAAGGTGAGGGTGACTGCATAGCCACCTAGGCAAGCTTAAGCAATCGATTCCTATGGGGAAAAATTAAACAGCTATTATTAAGAAAACACATGTCCAATTAAAAAGATGTATACAAGCATGCCTCATCAATCAGACCAAAGATTCTGATTCAGAGCCACTGTGGATGTTTCCAAAAACTATGGGATGAGTTAATGGTAGAAGAAAAAAAAAAAAGAAGTAGAAGTAGAAGTAGAAGGAAGAGAAGCAGAAGAAGAAGATAAATTGGATAACAACAGTGCTGCGCATTATCACTAATAACAACACCCTAAACCGCACTGTGTGCGACAGGATTTCATTAGACTGAACAGGACTGTCATCAATATCACATAAAGCCTGTCCAGTCTTTCAGCAATTGCTACTAAAGAAAACATTTCTGGGTGATGTATGGATAACCTTTTTTATTTTTTGGCTAGAACTGTGAGCCAATACCCATTTAGGAAACTTTAAGAGTAAAAAGGACCATAAATCAGCTACAACACTTCCTACAACAATGAGCAAAGGGACAAATGATTATTCCCAGAGAGGGAAGATATTCCAGAGTCACTGTTTTCATAATTGACCGTGTGTGTGTGTGTGCATCACATCATTTCCGTATGCCAACAGCATATCAGAGGAGGAGTGAATGATAGAAGTTCATTATCACACCTCAGTGTGTGTGTGTGTGCTCCAGAGCCATGTACTCACTCTGCTTCATTTTCACCTAAATCAATACTATTACCCACATGCCAGACCCCATGCACAGACTCAGCTGCAGAGGCACAGCAGTGTTCTCCTTAGCCCTCTTTAGCTCTTTGCCTCTGCACTCAGAATATAAGCTCATTGCATTTACAGCACTGATCCCCTGATTGAAAGTATGTTTATTCACAATCCCAAAGACTCAAATGGGTATGTTTGCATGTAGCTTGATTGAAATTATTGCTAGTTAATTGTTTTATTAAGCAGCAGAACATGAAAGAGAGTGCGGTCTACGCCATCATGAATAATACACCACAAGTGTTATAATGCTTTTGTAGGAGAAAGTAAGCAAAGCAGCTCACAGAGCAAATAGAAAAAAAAATACTCAAAGAAAAGATAATTATATGACCTTGATCATTTCACCCTCGACGATAGATGCTGTAGAACTGACAATTTTGCTGGATGAATAAATTTAGAAATAGTCAAAATACAAGAATATTATCTCACAATTCAAATCAAGGATGCTCCATTACTTCCCCTGGTTTGAAATTTCAATACCAAGTCCTATGTGCCATAAAACTGGAATTTCCTCCTGCCAAATAAAAAGCAATAGCCCACTGCATGGATCGAGCCATAAACCTGCCACAGTACCAGGTTCAATTCAGCCTTTTTTGGGATTTGCTATTTAAGCCTGACTGTTGTTTTGTTCCATCCGGTCTGTAAATCATTTCACAGCCCATCTGGTTTGCTGAACTGTATTCTGTTCATTTCTGGCTAATACCAGTTTGTTTAGTTGTTCCCCCGTCACAGCTGCCAACCGGAAAGCTTGCTTGGGGGCAATGACAGGTTCACAATTTGATGTATGCCTGCTGTCACGCTCTTCTTTCGAATATGATGGAGACAAAAAGGCAAAGAGTTCCTCATAAAAGTTATTAATGCATCAGTTTTTGACTAGCTACAGCACAAGGCAAGTCGAGAGCTTAGCGGTATCATACAGTTATGGTGCAGCAAGTGACGAAAAGCATTATGATTCAACAGCAAGGTCCAGAGGCACAGTCTGACAGGCTGGAGAAGCGCATGCTGTTCTAACACAGGTAGGGCACTTCTCCACCGGCTGCTGCATAATAATGCATTTGATCAGTGGTATTGTGAACAGATAGGTGTAAACTGACCTTCAGGATAATAATAATTCCATGTGTAGTTCTGATACTTTTCCCTATTGGAAAGTGGTGAAAATGAAGGAAAAGTCATCTCGAGTAAGCGCGTCCAAATGTTGGCCTGCACTTTATATAATTACTTTGATTCCACAAATGTGTAGAGTGGACAGCAGGAAGATGGAGGTTTAGCATGGAGGTTTCGAAAAGCAGCACCACAGCAGTATGTAGAACAGGAACAGTGTGCTCTCTGTGTATCCAGAGCCGGTGGTACGGACACAGATAAACTTCTGTTAAACAGAAGAGTAGCATAAGACAGGTGGAGAGGCAGGAACACGATCCGGCTGGCAGGGGATTTACTAAAGTCTCTGTCTCTCATAACAGCACCGCGGATATATACTCAGGTCATTATAAACATAACCTCCCGCTCAGAACACAGGGTTACATGTATACATCTGCTTAGATTAGGAGCACTGATCTGGGATCAGCTTTAGCACAATCTGCTGAGTGCAGTTACATGAAGTGGGGGGTTGCCAGTCTCAAGATATTGCATACTTAGGCAGATTGGACCAAACATTATGGTCTAACTGCATGTAAGGTGGACTTTTGGGTGGGATGCTAGATCAGACACTGAGAGCGTCTCAGATCAGATGCTCTCAGATCATAAATCATATAAAGCTCAAGGAAAGCTTTCGCTAACAGTCATTGCAGGGCATTAATCTAGTTAAGTGTAATGTGTACCAAGGCATAAAAAGCTGTGAGTAGCATTACATCAGAAAATACACTCCTCTTCAAAACAACAGTTGCACAAATAGTTGCACCCAGAAGAAACCGAATGACAGGCCTGAGACTTGACATTGTGAGACATGCGAATGGTTCATGGTCGGCCATGCATGTGATTTAAGCAAGGATGGGTTTTATCGTTGTACCTGGCTGACCCAACAGCCACGACAGAGATGCCCTCCATTAGTCATCCTGATAGTGCAGCATCATTGGCAGACGGCTGCACCACGCAGGATTACGTGCATGTGGATCGTTATGACGGCTGTCCTTAACACCACATCAACGTCACCAAAGACTGCAATGGTGTCGTGCCAGACTGTCATGGAGTGACTCAGAACGGCAGCGGGTCATCTTCAGTGACGAGTCCCGCTTTTGTCTTCGTGGAGACGACACCATGTGTGGAGGCACCATGGTCAGCACCAAGATGAACGGCTTGCTGTCACGTGTTGCACGTCCAGAAGGCCTGGTGTCACTCCACCTCCACCCCTACCGCACCATCTGCAGGAACTGTGTGAGGATATTCAGACACCATTAGGAACCTCTACAACTGTGATAGATGACTTCTGTATGTGTAGCTCAATAAATATTGATCATATCAGTCTATATTAATCATCATTTATCGTTCCTGGTAGCCTTTATCTTCCTTCCCAATAGCACTGCAATCCCACACCTCCTTCTGGGTGCAACTATTCTTTTGACGATGAGTGTATGTCCAACAACAGGAAGACATTTTTTTGTGTACTTTATGAAATACTGCAGTTAATAAAATGTTATGTAACCTTTGGGGAAGTCTGGGGTAAAGCAATATACAGCAGACTAAGTGGTCAGCAATTCATGTCAATGAAAGAAGAACCATTATAGCCAACGGGGACAGGCTTAATAAAGACCACACAGAGCCTGGTATTGAAATTTCCATCCGGCGATGAAGCACCCTTGATTTGAATTGTAAGGAAAATTATTTTTGTGTTTTGATTATTTTTAGAATAATTCATCCAGCAGAATTCTCAGTAAAACAGCATCTGTCGTATATCAAGGTCATATAATTATCTTGAGTATTTAATTAATTTATTTATTTCATTTCCATATTTGAAAAAGTAGCGTGCTGAACAAATCCCCTCCTGGCTCAAATTAAGAGGTTTATCTAACCTACTGGAGAGTGTGAGTCAGCGCTCTTTCCTTTAAGACCAAAAAACCAATCCCAGATACTGAGTCTAATCTACTTTGAGTCTGCCGTGTCTGCAAAACTGAATTCATTTTGGTATATCTGGCTATTGGTAGAGATAATTGAAAGCAAATTGAAAATGAGACAACAAATCCCCCATCTAAAGCTGCCTGGACAATCTACTATTGGCTCTGAGGGGCTGACGGAGAAGACTGGAGGACAAAGACGGATACTTAACCGCCTCATGGTCACGACTGCCACGAAGTGATGCCAGTATAAACCGTGCCGACTTGCAGCAGGCTCCGGGTCCGTCCCAGCAGCCGTTCATCATAATGAGAGGCCACAGCCCCCCCATGTTCAAAAGCATCTGTATGCTGCGTTCGTTAAAATCGGCAAGCTTCTGATGTTACTCAGAATTTACACAAGGCCAACGGTAGGCGACTGCGTAGCCGAGATAAGAAGGGCTCTTAGAGACACTGATTTATTCACACGCGGATCAGCATTAAAGGTGAAGACCATGAATTATTAATGCTGCCCCGTGTTGCTACACTCGAACCATGTGCAGGCAACTGGGATGGAAATTTGACAAATAAGCTACATGTGAGAATCGGGAGTCTAATTGTTGCAGATATTGTGCATTAGTTTTCATTTCCCGCACCTGTTAACAGAGAAGGAAAGGACGGCGGACCGTCATTTCAGCTGAAGTTAATTAAGGAGCTGCTCTAAATGCTCCCTGCTGCCACCCTCCATCTCTCTGGCTGTAGCCTGAGGGCCACTCTCATTTGCATACTGTATGCCTTTTGAATATCCACCACTTTATTTCGTCAGACAGGCTTTGTTTTAGTAGACCCCATTAAACACAAATCCTTTCAGCGCCGCCAAGCTAAATTGATGTTTTCGGTTTTCTTCGGAAATCTTTACACTCCCTGAAACCTCTGAAAGGTGAGCAATATGACAATATATTATTATTATCTTTGTGAATTATGTACCAGTAGGTTTTTATCTGGGTGTCATCAATGCGTCTAGAACAATTGCGCATACCGCATAAAAAATAACAATTGTAAACAACAGCCTATGTACAGTTGTTGCATCCAAACAACTGATTGGAGGCACTGGGTTGCTCAGTGATGAGATTTAACTGCTAAGATTCACATTTAGTTTTTAATTGATTTATTATTACATTAAATTGTTTCTCTGGTTCCCTCTTACATTTTTATGGTTAAAATTTTAATTAAAAACAATTTGCAGCCCTTTTAAAATATCCATTTTTGTCAATTTTTACTTTTATTTTTTTATGATGATATTTTTATTGTTTTTCATAATGAATGGACGAACAGAAATGACCCAAAATTGCTTGGAAAAATATCTGGTTCCATTGACTTACATTAAAATTAAGCTAGATTTTTGTCCTCTCCTGTAAAGTTGCATTTTGGAGATATTGTTTTTCTTTGGACAGTGATGATATGATGGTACTGTTGTGTTAGTGCCTGTTGTGTTAGTCCCAACTGTTACCAACAGTTCCCACGCCATGTGCACTAATTTAATAGATTATCTTTTAAGAACTTTCACGTAAATCAAAAGGCACAACTTCGTAACGATTTACAAATTTCATTAATAGTCGCAATACAAACCCCTGATTTGCTCATGTTGTTGTTTTGCAGAAGTCTGTTTTCAACAGGCAAGAGAAAAAAAGTGTCAATAGTGGCAGTAGCATCCATTTACTCTTTATGCCAAAAAAAATATATAATAATAATCTCACAATTATGACTTTATTTTAAATTAGTAAGTTAAAATATTTACAAAATTTTGACTTGGTAAATGAACTATCAGTAATAATAAGTTATCACTCTTCAGGAAACTGTAATTACTTTGAGATGATAAGTTTTTTTTTTTTTTTTAATGAACATAATAATAGGAAAAGAAATCATTGATTCATCTTCCATTTTGTGGACATGGATTTTTGAGCAGTAATGTTAGCAGCAGAAATAAGGCAATAAACAGGCACAAATCCAGTATTAAGCCAGTATTTAGTATTAAAATTGGAGTAGGTGGTTAATTATAATGTAATGACCCGATAATGGTAAGTTTGGCAGCGAATGTGCAGAAGGCACAGCCACATGTGGAAAGGGGGTTTGAGAACGCCCAACACGCAGTGAGAGAGACATGTCAATAGTTGTGGTTATTAAACAAACTGTGCGGCTGTACGGCTAGGGATGACATGCCTGCTATCCCAGCCGTTCAGAAGTGCTGGTTGGTTGTCTCCACTTCCACTGTGTTCAGCATGGTTTGTAGGGCTATGTTTCCTTCGTCGGCTTATTCTAGGGCGGTGCTACAATAACGATAATTTCTTCCCAGTATTTTCTGAGATTTTAGAAGGAAACTCCCATAAAGGCGTAAGCACAAAAGTCACTACAAACAGCCAAAATAAAAAATAAAATTGTTGTGGTGCGAAAGGTTAGCAAATCTACCCTACACACTACTTCTTTGGATTACTACCACAGAGCACATGATATTATAGATTACGCTGCTAAGGACTGCTAATGTTTGCCCATGCTAATGACTGCTACCTCAAGAGATTCCTCATTAGGTCTCTTATGCTGAGTCCTACAGTCCATCTAAAACAAATGGACTGCCATACTGAACAAGTCCAGTGCCGTATTGATTCTCATGCACTGAGAGCCTCTGAGAGTGCTGAAATTTCCTCAGCACGTCTGAGCGGGAATAAAGGCTACCCGCCCCATAGTGCACTACCACAGTGTATTCTGTTCAACAGACCTGGCGGCTTAAGAGCTCGATCACACAGTGATATGAACACACGTCAGTGAGTCGTGTACAGCTGCTCCTCGATACGTGTTTCATCAGTGCCACATCATGGGGAAGAGTTCAGACAGTCAGTACTCATTATTGAAAGGAGTTAACACAGTGGGCGCTTCCTGAAGACTAATATGACAGGGAGATGAACAGTGAGCAAAGAGACTTGCTCACAGTGCCCCTCTGGGACCATCTGGAGGACGTGGTTTCAGCTGAGTGCCGTCTCAGGGACGGACTGAAACTCAGTCGACAGAGTAGCCTTCACACAGCTCACTCTGGCCTTGCACATCGACTGCAAGTCATGATGAATCCACATTTGCATAAGCAGGCCAGCACTATGTATCATTTGTTAACCGGCACTATTTCACCATGTGGTACAGATAGCACAGAAGACTGCGGTATGCAAATGAGCTCTCTAACAGACATTAACATTTTGTGGTCAAAATAATGCAAGCCCCAATATTTAATCAAGACTGATGACATCAGTTTACCAATGCATTTATTAAAAACCTGCAATAGCCGTATGCACTGGAATCATCTCTATTCTGCCTATGTGACCTCTGACCTCTGAAGTTCCTGTGATTTTGTTGTCAGGAATATGAGCAAATTAGCACAGCTGGATAGCAATACAATGAGCAGATAGAGTAATTTAACAGATTAGAAGGTCATATGACTCTAAAATGTGAATATAAAGAAGCGCTTTATACCTTTAGCTGATATCGTGATTTCTTGCTTTTGTGACTGACGCTGTTTTCCTTCTCTTGCTGCTATCGCTCTGCCAGCGTAGAGAAGATGGAGGCAAAGGTCAACCACCCAGACCAGGTAAATGGTTGAGAAACATCGACTTCTAAACCAAATTTGGCAATTTGTGAAGGTTTAAACATGGATACAGTTATAAAAAATTAGCACACCTCATTAAATATTTGGTTCTTTTAAGTTTAGCATATTATGCAAATTAGCAAAAAAAATTAAAAAGTAGGTGGAGCAAAAAAAGTCCAAATTACAAAGTGATTTGGTTTGACCTAAGAAATAAGAAAAAAATCATTTTGTCCGTAAAAATGTTTTATTTAGGAGGTTTAAGAAAATATGTGTTGTAACTTTGTCAGTACATGTCATTTTCTTTGAATGCTGTACCTTGCTACCAGTTTGGGTGTTTTTGGGTCTTATGGTCTTTGCTCTGCATTTCGTTTCAGCCGAGAAAAA
Organism: Semaprochilodus insignis; assembly: GCA_034552555.1. NCBI lineage: Eukaryota > Metazoa > Chordata > Actinopteri > Characiformes > Prochilodontidae > Semaprochilodus > Semaprochilodus insignis. The sequence continues at coordinate 1,874,822 of CM067490.1, forward strand.
GAATAATAATAATGATAAGAATAAAAATCCTAACAAAAACAATTGGGTCCCCACACTGAGTGCTTGAACCCTAAATATGAACATCAAATCGGTGAGGCCAATCATTCTCTAAGTAGAAAGTTTTTTGAGCCATTTTGTGCCATTTGTGATTTTCACACAGAGGTATTTGTATTCCGCATTTAACCCATCCGTGAAGTGAAACACCCACATACACACACACCAGGGGGCCGTGAGCACACTTGCCCGGAGCGGTGGGCAGCCCTATCCACGGCGCCCGTGGAGCAGTTGGGGGTTAGGTGCCTTGCTGAAGGGCACCTCAGTCGTTACTGTTGGGTTAGGGAATCGAACCGGCAACCCTCCGGTCACGAGGCTGGTTCCCTAACCTCCAGCCCACGACTGCCACATATCCATAGTTGATATTTTTTCAAACAATATCTATTAATAAAGGCAACACATTTGCATCACATTTGCAAAAACAGTGACAACCTGACTCTGTTTACACATATTTAGCAAAAAATGCAAAATAATTCCAGTTCCAGCTTGGGAAAAGTTAGGACACCCCAAGCTTTAATAGGTAATAATTCCCCCTCTGACTGAAATAACTTTCCTTACACGTTTACTATAACGGACGTCAACAACGTCGACTGGGTGAATGTTTTCCCCAATCCTGCTACATGCGGAATTCTTTCAGCTGTGTGATGTTTGAGAGGTTTCTTGCATGCATAGCCCATTTCAATTCACCCCGCAACATCTCAATAGGATTAAGATCTGGGATTTGGAAACTCTTCACTTCTTTCGTAAGAGCCATTCCTTGGTGGATTTTTTTGGAATGTTTGGGTCGTGGTCATGGTACATGGTCCAGCTCTGCTTTAGCTTCAGTTTTTGGACAGATGGTCTCTCACCCTCTGATACAAAATAGAAACTGATTCTACTGTGGAGAGCTTGCCATAAAGCAATGACATTTCCATCTTCATGCTTCACAGTTGGTTTGAGCTTCTTGTGCTCAAATGCTGTATTTGGTTTATACTAAATATGTCTTCTGTTACTTTGCCCAATTAATTCAACTATGGATTCATCTGTCCAAGGCACATTGTTCCGGAAGTCCTGGCCTTTGTCTGGGTGTTCTCTGTTTGTTTTGACCTGACGTTCTTATGTTTTTGACAGCAAGGGTTTCCTCCTTGTACACCCGCCATGAAAATCAAACTTGTGAATCTCTTTCTGAGGGTAGATGCACGTGGCTTGACATCAACTGTGGCAAGACGTACTTGTAGGTCCCGTCATGACATTTTAGGATTGTTTGGAGACTTCTTTACACATAATGTGGACTGCTTTCATGCTGAACTTGCTAGGACAGCCTGATCTGGCAACGTTGGCAGTGGTTTTAAATGTTCTTCACTTGTAAATGACTTTTCCTAGACACTCATGAAAAGCCTTTCTAAAGGCAAATCCCTTCCCAGCTATTCTCATATGCACCTACAGCCTTCCTTCTGAAGGCCTCAGACAGCTCTCTGAGTCTCAACTTGATGATACCACTCACTTCAATAACAAAGAGCAAAGCAAACTAAAAGTCTGAGGTGTAAATAAGACAGGTTCCTTCAAAATCCTTTCTGGCCACATATGATACGCCACGCTTGGGCCAAAGTACTGAGGCATAAATATGTGTAGGTGTATGGAAGTGTCGGTCATACTGGACTACCAGCAGGGGCAAATATCCCAGTCTACAGGAAACTCTCCCCAGAATTGTGCCAGGAAAGACATCCACCAAATCTGGCCCAACTGCACAATTCTCTGATGCAAGAGTGGCTGAACATTGATATTATCCACATCCACAAACTTGTCCAGCCCATGCCAAATCCAATCACAGTTGTTATTTGCACTTGTGGTCACATGTTTCAGTCACAGGTGACTCATTTTTCATCCAGTGAGCTTATGTTGCATGTGTGGTATGCAGTGTTAGCATGTATACAGCACAGGTAATTTGTCAGTTAATCACAGAGTTCAGTAAGTCATTTTTTACCAGGGCTCGTCCACTAACAGAAGCAACACTTCTCCTGAGAATCTATCCAAAAGCAAAGCCGCAGGCACAACCACGAAAACATCCATTTCCGCACGCATGGCACATTGAGATTCTGACCATGTGTTCCTCTCTTGAAAGAGTAAAGTTATTGCCTGTTCAAAGGTGTCTACCGGGGTGATGATGTTAAAATCAATTTCATATTAAAGCATAGGTGCTACGTGCATGCCGAGGAATAAGTGAGAACAATCGTGCAGTACAAGAAGCTGAAATAAGAATCTCCTGTCTGCAATGTTGACCGCTGACATAATACCGAATGTCCCGAGCAGATTGATAAGGCCAGACTGGAAGGATTAGAAGTGCACTTAAGCAGAGAGCGGGAGAGACAGGAAAGGCGGGGGGAGGGGGGGGGTGTTGCTGGGGGAGAGAATCAGAAAGGGCACATTAGGCATACATCACAGATACACTGCTGCCGGTCCATTTTTCAGGCACCATGTGACGGGTTTTAGAAGTGAACTTAGGAGAAGCTTGCAAATAGCAGTATATTACACAAGCACAACATCACATATACACAAACATGCATATCATCACTGTTGTATAAGACCATAGTGAGCACTTTACTGTAGAGCAGTGTTCATAAGAGTATGCGACACCTACAACGTCAGACAAAAAGGTACTGCACAGGTACAATCACATACAGAAAGGTATAAACAATGCAAATGCAAACTCAAAGCTACAACAATGGCTTGAAGGTCCAACTGTGTAGCTTTAATAGGTCTTTTCCCCCTGGAGAAGGGTATGCATTTGAGCCCCTTCATAATCTAATGTCAGAATCAAAATCAGAATCAAATGTACAAGGAATTTCTCTTGGTGCCGGTGTCAACATAAGATTAATTACAATAAAATAAATAGAAAAAGACATACGATATGTAAACATATAAGACAGTACACAAACAAACAGCAAGTAAAATGTGTGCAATGTTTTATAAATACAGATATAGCCACGTTCTGGAGTACTGAGGTACAGACATACAGTAAGGACAGATATGAGAACTGAGCCGCAAGTACACACGTAAATGTAAAAGTCAACACTTCTATAGAATGTCTATACTGCAAAGTTAAAAAGTCAGTGTGCATAGATAGATAGATAGATAGATAGATAGATAGATAGATAGATAGATAGATAGACATATAGATAGATAGATAGATAGATAGATAGACAGATAGACATATAGACAGATAGATAGATAGATAGATAGACAGATAGACAGATAGATAGATAGATAGATAGATAGATAGATAGATATGACAGATAAACATATAGACAGATAGATAGATAGATAGATAGATAGATAGACAGATAGATAGATAGACAGATAGACATAGTCATTGTAAGAATAGCCACAGCAGTGTGCCACTGAGCTCATTGGGAGGCGGGGCTTAAAGAAACAGGAGCTCTAGTGTTTAGATAGATAGATAGATAGATAGACAGACAGACAGACAGAGAGACAGATAGATAGATAGACAGGTAGATAGACAGCTAGATAGATAGACAGCTAGATAGACAGCTAGATAGATAGATAGATAGATAGATAGATAGATAGATAGATAGATAGACAGCTAGATAGATAGATAGATAGATAGATAGATAGATAGACAGCTAGATAGATAGATAGATAGACAGCTAGATAGATAGATAGATAGATAGATAGATAGATAGATAGATAGATAGATAGATAGACAGATAGATAGATAGATAGATAGATAGACAGATAGATAGATAGATAGATAGATAGACAGCTAGATAAATAGATAGATAGATAGATAGATAGACAGCTAGATAGACAGATAGATAGATAGATAGATAGATAGATAGACAGCTAGATAGACAGACAGATAGATAGATAGATAGATAGCTCCCTATTAAGCCATGTCACATCCTCAGCATCATGTCACTCTAATATAGACTAAACTTCAGTCAGAAAGTCTCATCACACAACCCAACGTCAGAAAAAATCAGTGTCACCTGTGTTACCACAAAAGCAGCCTTTACGAGGTCTTAAAATCCTTCATAAATATTTAGGCAGGTTTCTGTCAGTTGTCACAGCAAGTTTTGTAGATGTCATTCAGACTCGCTTTATAGTAATGTGTTACCACAGCTTGTGATTTCATTTATTACACCATTTAAAAAAAAACCACAGCCATCCGTTACACTGTTTAAACATTCCATCATCAGCAGACATCGCTGGAATGATCCAAAAATAACCTGGAATAAAATCTCACTGCATAAATCTACACTAAAGGTAACACTGTTCTTTCCTCTCATTCTAAGTTGCTCTACCGTCACATGGACTTGTTCTGAGAAGGTTCTGCTCCACACAACACTTTCTAAACAGTGTATGAAGAGCTGCTAATGGAGTCATAGCACTATTCAAATGCTCTGCCATACTAAGCACTCATCGATCCCCATAAAAATATTGACCTGCATAATGACCTTGATCTCACTGATTCTGGGAAACACGCACACTCATGTTGAAACACATATACACACGTTTAGAGTTCTATTACACGTTTAGAGTTCTATCACACATTTAGAGTTCTATTACACATTTAGGGTTCAATTTTACTGTGTGGAAAAAATACTGCAATTAAAATGAACTGTAAAAGGTTTCAGTTCTTACTAAACCCTACACGCTGAAATATATGTGTCACTCCCGCTGCCTCCATCACTGAAAACTACAATTCCCATGATGCACCTCTCCATGATGTTGAAACCACATGTCTACAAGCTGCTAGTCGGAGACTGTTTTCCTCTGCACCTTCACCTGAGTACAAAAGACATTCACCTTTGTCTCATTCAACCAGGTGTATATGTACCTGTTCAGTTTGTCTGCCAGCTGGCGAAGTATTGCTGACTGACTGTTGCTCGCTGAGCCCTTTGTTATCCTGTCTTTACAGTCTTTTCTGTATTTACCCTTGCCTGTCTATCGGTTTGCCCCTTTGGTTTTGTTAGCTTGGTGATTTTGTCCCCTGCATCTTGTTTCCTGGTTTTTGCCTCAGTTTTGCCCATGTCTGTCTTGGTTGCTCTGGTGTTAGCTTTCCTGTTAGCTCCTGTCTTTGTACACACTCACTTGGCTGCTATTAAACCGGCTTTTACTTTCACATCTGCGAGCGCCTGGTCAGTCCACTCAGCGTTACAATATTATTCTTACTAGTAAAAGTTGAATTCAAAACTTTATAATTTCAAACAATTTTTTTGTTTCTAGGTTTAAGAAGATTTTTTGATTATTGATTAAAAGTTAAAAGCATCTTTAGCAAATAATTTACTATCGTTCAATTTGTAAATCTGAGTATTATTTCTTTTTCTGTCATTCTATCAACCTTCAAAGACAACCGGAGCCAAGCGTCTTTAATCTCACTCACAGGTTGCAATCTGACTGTTTTTCCTTAGGACACACTGCAACAACAAAAACACATCAGTGCTCTAATCACACCCACTGTAACTTTGTTAACAGCTCTTCGTCACCTTGCCGCACATTTAATGTGTCACCGTTTCTGTGATCCAGGATAGCGGCAGGGTTAGATCATGAACAGAACTGCTGCCACACTAGGTAAAGGTGGGAACTGACAGGGAACTAGAACTACTCGTTTAATGCTCTTTTATGCTTCAACAGGACTGTAAAACATTACAGCTTGTATTTTTGGGAGGTAGTACGTATATGCCACTCCTCCACTCCGAACCACAAGTGCTTTAATGTGAAAGTGCTGCCAAGGACACGCTGTTAGGGACACGACTGAGAAACAAGAAGCAAAAACACAATAGATTTCTCTGACAGACTAACATGTAGGCATAGGAGAAAAGACCTTGTGCAAGGCCTTGTGTGAGACCTCATCAGTATCCCGTGGTGAAAGAGGAGTCGTTCATCATGAAATTTACAGATTTTTGGCCGTTTTGTATGTTGCCACGATGGTTGCTGGTAGTGCTAAAGGAAGTCACATGCTTTTGAGATACGGCCAGTAAATTATGCATGATTTTAAGAGATTCCACGCAAAACTAGTCATCACTTGTTGCCCAAACAATAGTACATCAAATTAGCTGCAGTTTTAGCATGATCCTTTCAGGTTTTGAATGAGCCTATCTCAGGTATTGTTAGAGGGAAAGGAACGTAGAGTACCAGTCAAAAGTTTAGCCACACCCCTCTAAATGGATGTTGTTGGTGATCTTAAAGACTCTACAGGCTCACACTTAACAGCTCCAACTGATGAGAGTCTGAACCAGTACATATCCTGATATACCACATATACCCCTGATGTATCACAGTTTTATTCTATTTCTCTGCACAGTGTAAAAGCTCTAGCTCTCCTTTCAGTTTAATGAATATTCATGATGGACAGACCAATAGAATTGATCTAAAAGTGCGTAGAAAAAACCTTGTTCTATCAGCCGCCACTGCAGGTTAAGAAAGCTGTTTTATCCTCCTGTAAAGTTCCATTTTGGAGGTTTTTAAGGTGGACTGCACAATTCCATGAGTGCTATTTTATAGTTTGATGTCTTGAGTTTTAATTCTAAAGCAAACTATTAAGCTAAAAAATAAGCAAACCTTCTGTGATCAGCCGCGTGTTAGCTTTTGGCTGGTACTGTGTACAGCACTTCAATATCAAAACGAAACTGCATGTTTGGGTTCATTAGGCCAGTTTTGTACATGGGCATAATGCATTGAGCAGGCCATTACTACTAGGCATAGGCAATGGCAGTATCAAGAGAAGCCTAGAACTTTGGAAGTATACAGAGCTACAGCAGGGCTAAAATGACACATACGACATCGTGTAGATACTATATCTCAGACCTGCAGCCTGCCGAACTGTAACCAGCTTCCTATCTAAGATGACATTACGGCAGTAGGCAAAGCTGCTGTACATTAAACAACTCCCCCAAAGCAGAAGGCGACAGCAGGAAGCAGACACATGCAGAGTCTAGTTAAAGACCAGAGTCTGCAGGGGGGTCCACATCAAAAGTGACCCCAGCCAGTGTAATAGATGGTTCTAATTCCTCCAATTTACCTTTACTGTAATTACACAACGTGGTAGGTATTTACCATACATACAATTTCCCTCTCGCACAAAAGAAACAAAGCTGGAACAGGCTTCCTCCCCTAACAGACTGCGCGCATGACGTATGAAGAGCCCAGCTGTATTCATCCCACTTAAATATCTATAACAGCCTGGCATAATAAGCCAAGACAGACCACAACAAATGGATCCTTCCAGGAAATCTCCCAGCGCCACACACATTTACCTTCTAATGGCGATTCTATTTCTAGACAGCTGCTTCTTGTGGCTGCTCTTGTGGCTGCTGTGACTGACGACAGTTGGAGGGATCCTTCTTTCCCTCTCCTTCACTCTCTCGCTCTCTTTTTTCGGTTGGATGGTTAGCAGCATATTATTCCATGGAATCAGGTTTAATAAGCAGCTGGCATGTCACAAATGTTATCACTTTAACCGACTATCTGAAAGCATTGGAGGATGAATATTTGGCCAGGGTCAAACATCAGTTCTCAAATCTTTTTCAGGTTTGTGTCTGGCAACCATAATTTGGAATCATTGTATAATTTTGAAAAATATATCACACATTTTTTTATTTTATATTTTTATTTAGGCAATTTAGCAGATGCTATGTTTAAGAAAAGTGAATTTTTAGACGGTGGTTGTCAAGTTGGAGTAAAGTTTGGGTAGACTAGATTCGAGTTTCAGGCTGCATTAAAGCTGTAATGCAAAAAAACATACAGGCTGTTAATGGAGCTCTCCATGGTGCTGAAGTACAAAGCTCTTAAAGGGGAATTCCCCAGATTTTTCATTCTTTCTGCATAATTAAATGGTTAAGATGGCTAAGACATTAAAAGTGAAATGGTCTGTTCCAAGGAGTCTTACTGAGTCATAACTGTTCATAGCCAAAGTAACAGGAACCAGATGTCCAAACGCCCCTTAATGCCTCTTCAGGCTCCCCACACTGTAGCTATAACATAAACTAGCTACAAAAAAATGTTGCCTAATTCAAATGAAACATATTTTTGTTAATTTATTCCTGGTGGAGTGGGACATACAGGGTATTGTAAGGCAAATTAGCACCCAAAGAAATTAGAATTTACCAGGGTTTTATCATTATCAGTATAAACATATACATCTAAAACTCAAGACATAGTAAGTACAATGGTTATATTTGCTCTCGTTCCTACTGTAAAGAAATCTGAGTCAATAAAATCTTGACAATGAACAATCATGAATTAGATCACGATTATTCAAAAGCACACAATTTGGAGTCATAACTATATATATATGAATGTATATATAATGTACTTGTATAAAAGTGTATTTGGGCCTACACTTCAAATCCTAACTCTCATAACTTCCATATTAGTTTCAAAGCAGTTTATGAAACACAATCTTAAGATTAATAACTAAATATTAAGTGTTTAGGTGCATCAGGACTGCAGTGTAATTGTGGAAGCCGTAGAGCAGCATCCAGCCTTGCAGTGCACTGTAGTCTTTATGGTCCCTTGCATAAATCTGGGTCTTGATTACAGAACAGCAGACAGAGCGGTGTCGAGTGTGTGGTTCAACTGTCCAGGTGTTTTCTGTGAGATAAAGTGATTTAGGCACAAATCAGAGCGCAGGACAGTGACAAATGGGTAATAAGGCACCTGTTTTTAGAACAGTCGATAGAAAAGGAGAGAACAGGACAGGAAACTGTGGCCTTAAAAGAATTTGATACATATATTCAGGCTTTGAGCACAATAACGGGATGCATTTAAAAACAGGTTTCTCCATTTTAGCCTCCTGTCCACTTTGAAATGACCACTGAAACTCATTTTTGAAAACACTGTCCACTCACTTTAACCCAGCTCCAACACCACAAAAGAAGTATGTGTTAATTTAAATGCCATTGTTGTACAACAGTTCTACGCATGCTCTGTGCGATTAACACCTCGGTTTTGATGCTGTTGGGTGGAAATTGTACAACCTCTGTGGCTCAGACAGAATGTGGAAACTCAAATATACTTTTCTATTGTCTCCCCATGGAAATCAGTGCTAGCTAATGCGGATGGGAAAGCTTTTGACTCAAGAGCTATGTTTAGACCGCAAGCAAAGGCCAAAATCCATAACTTTTGTGTTTGGTTGTTTACATTATCTTTTCAATGTGCCCTCAGTCTGACATTAGCCTCTGACATCACACTTCTGGACTAACCTGCCAGGGCAAAAGAACACCGATCAACCCCGTTTGCTCCTCCAGCAAGCACAGCCTTCTGTCTTTTAGCCCTTCCTTAAGATTAAAGCTACACCATGTAGATTCTGGGGATCTGGAGACCTCTCTGGTGGAAATGTGTAATTGCATGCAACATACAGGAGATCACTGAATGAGTATTCAAAGAGAACTGGGTCAAAACTGGGTGAAGGGCGTGTCTGTGTTTATGAAAGATCTACTCAGTCATGTCTTCATTGGTATGCTGATGTGGCATTTGAGAAGCTGGACCTTCTTTTCGAGCCTGTACTGTCATCTTTAAATACACAACATCGTTGAATACATGACAACCCAATGCATCTGATATTTAAATGACTATCAGGCTTTATAGAGTGACTCGCAGCAGCACACACGAACACCATATTTTAGCATAGTTTATTTTTCATTCTAATCCTTACATAGTGCAGCTTTCATATCCCTCGGCTGATCAATCGGCTACTTCCAAAGGGGACAAAGGAGTAGACCACAAAACAACCATGAACGTCTGTACTTGGTTTGATTGTTAAAGTTAAAAGACAGAACACAAAGAAGGAAACAGAAAGTGCTAGCAAAGAGGCCAAGAAGCATGATATAGCAGATCAAGAGACGCAATCTTTGTGAAGCTCTTTAGGTTCTCCTTTTGAAGTAAAGCTGATTTTGAAGAGCTGTGTTTTTTTATTTCTCCCATTAGCCACCTGCATGTCTATTTGTTTACTCTGCCCATAGTTGTCTCACTTGCCCTCCAAAACCGGATGCAAAGGGGGAACCATGGAAACAGGCATTTTGATGACGTTGCACTAAGAGCCCTGTTCCTACGTACATGAGATTATTAAGAAGATTGAGTCGGATTGACGTAAAAGGCAATTAATTCCAAACTGACCGTTCACAAAGAGGTCATGTTGCCACAAGTTGGAAACATAACAGACTTTATACATATGAAACACTAAATCGAAGGTGAAACCGTCAGATTCAGTGTTTTTGCTGTTCACACTGAACAAGAACAAGTCAGTGTCTTATATAAGAGAACAGACAGGATTTGGGCCACTTTTATCTGCAGTGTAAACATAGCCAAAAACAAACAATTCAAATGTATCCCAAGTGTGGACAAGACCTTACTGTGTCTGTTTGATTGTGTTATAGAGGCATCAGTTCTTAGACTTACATTCCTCAGTATTATTACACTTACTAAAAGTGATTTACATAGTAGGTACTGAACAATTCATAGTATTCCACATTAAACTTCAGGATTTATAACTGCATAGCATAAAAACAGTTTATCTGAAACAGCAATGGCAATAAAACGTACTCTCATCATTAAAAGAATAGCTGCACCCAGAAGGGAGTCCGCTTGCAATGCTATTTGGCAGGAAGATAAAGGTTACCAGAAACTATAAATGATACATTTAGACTGATATGATCAATATTTATTGAGCTACACATACAGAAGTCTGTCTCTCAGTATGGTGTTGGGCTGCCGTGTTTGTTAACGCAACATGCCAGACGATGGAGCTATAGAGGTTCCTAATGGTGTCCTGTGATAATCCATCCCATGCAGCTTGAATATCCTCACACAGTTCCTGCAGATGGTGCGGTAGGGGTGGAGGTGGAATGACTCCAGGTCTTCTGGACGTGTGACGTGTGACAACAAACCGTTCATCTTGGTGCTGACCACAGTGCCTCCACACAAATTCGTTGGTCGTCTCCACCAAGACAAAAGTGGGACTCGTCCCTAAAGATGACCTGCTGCCGTTCTGAGTCACTCCATGACAGTCTGGCACGACACCATTGCAGTCTTTGGTGAAGGTGACGTGGTGTTAAGGGTAGTCATCGTAACGGTCTGAGTGCATGTAGTCCTGCGTGGTGCAGTCGTCTGCCAACGGTGCTGTACTAACAGGATGACTCATGGAGGACATCACTGCTCGCTGAATGTCTACAATCGCAGCTGTTGGGCCAGTCAGTGATTAAACTCACCCTTGCTTACGTCACATGCACAGCCGAGCAGGAAACTTGAATCATTTGTGTGTCTCACAATGTCAAACCTACCCACCAACTTTCATTCCTGTCAGCTGATTCCTTCTGGATGCAGCTATTTGTGCAACTATTCTTTTGATGATAAGTGTTTAACTGTGTTTAAGTGTTTTATTGCAATGCCAACGATAACATGCTTGAGTATTTCAATAAAATAAGGTTTTACAGCAAGTCCTTATCAGTTGTGAAAACGTTCGCACAGTTTAAAGAGCAGCTGGTGTTTTTCCCAACGAGAAAAAACGGGATACAGTACTAGTGCTTGTGGCAGAGTATCCCTATAACCAGGTGTGACAGCAAAATATTCATGGAGCTGTTTCCAAGTATAAGCGCGATGTGCAATGTGTGTTTTTTGCCAAGCGGAAACCCCACATACATCACCGTGAAAGCTGAATATATTACAGCAAATTTCCGTAAATATTCCAAATAATCACAGCAGGGATCTGAATTATGCATACTAACTAACTCAGGCTCTAGCATCACCTCTGCGAACTCTCTTTCCGCCTTTCACATTCATGACACTTGCTTGATGTTTCGATAAACCCGGCTTTCGTCTGCCTGCTTTCATTCTCTCAAGGAATGGAAAAAAAGAAAGCTGAGTGCACTGTCATATCAACACCTCCATCACCTAACCCTGACAGAACACCGCGACCCCGTCACACCTGCTCACACTCTCTGTCGTTAAAGACACAGAGTGAAGACACACCCGCAGGGCAGTCGAACAGGCCGCATTCTAATAACAGGGTTACAGCGGGGTCTATGGACCTGATTATTAAAACCCTTTCACCGGGACACACCTGTTACCAAGCAACTGCTGTCACGGACTGCAAATGCAAGACCTTAAAAGGTGAGAACCAGTCAATGTCCCATGCGAAACAGTTTAGAGATCATGAACTGTTGGTACCTCACTGTTGTTTCTGTTTTTGGACTCTTGAGAATAGCTGGAAAGCAGGGCTACACAATATATCGTTTCAGTATTGTCATCGTGATGGACGAACGTGCAATACTCACATCACAGAACGTGCAATGTCCAGTAAGGCAAACTAAATGAAACATGTCAGGCTCGAACGTTTGTGTTGCTTGATGCAAAAGAAGAACTTGCGTGGTTCCTTGACTCTGATTTAAGGCTTCTCAGATAGAAAGAGAAGGCTGCTCACCTGCTTTTGTGGTTGGGGCAACTAATTATAGAGCTTATATTTATTATTATTACTATGTTATAATTATTATTATTACTATGTTATTATTATGTTATTTTCACCCCAATCTCCCCAATTTTTCAATAAATAAGGTTTTCTAAATAATGAAGTTCAAGCCATCTGGTGAAAACTCTTAAAAAAAATTTTTCATATCACAATATGCACAAAATTGCACAAATAGCTGCATCCAGAAGGAATTCATCAACAGGAATGAAACTGGGTGGGTAGGTTTGACATTGTGGGACATGCAAATGATTCAAGTTTCACGCTTGGCCACACACGTGACATAAGCAAGGATAGGCCTCATCGCTGTACCTGACTGACCCAACAGCCACGATTGCAGATATTCAGCGAGCAGTGATCACAGGACACCATTAGGAACCTCTACAGCTCCATGCCGAGACGTCTGGCGTGTTGCCTTTGCAAACACAGCGGCCCGACGCCATACTGAGAGACACTACCTCTGTATGTGTAGCTCAATACATATTGATCATATCAGTCTAAATTTATCATCAGTTATTTATCTTCATTTATCTGTACAATGAAATTAGAATTTGTGAAGGAGTTTATGGCCACAACGATCTAAGCCCTGAGAATGTGCAATAATGAACTGGTGTATTTACGTAGGGAGATTAATGAGACAGTTTCAGTAAAGGGAAAGTGCTTATCACTTGACCCAGTCTGTAAAAGAATGATCATTGTAAGAATCAAGCAAAACGGTCAACTCCACTGTCCTGAGCTACTTCAAGGCTCATATAGTCATTAAGCATGCAGAGTAAGGAACTGGAGGTGGAACTGTATTATAGAATAGTATATAACAGTGTTGGAGTAGCTGTGCACAAACCTGAGACCACCAAGCCCAGTGCCTAGTGTGGGAAAGAGGGCGTAGAATTCCCCAGCACTTCACCGTAGAACAGTGAAATCACCATATTTACAGTGATCAAACAACATCCATGGATAAGAAAAGTATTCCTGATCCAGAACTCATCATCCAACATCAGTACCTGACCTCACTAATGCTCTTGTGGCTGAAGGCAATCAAATCCTTATAGCAAAGTCACAGCAACATTTAGTGTAAAGCCTTTTTAGAAAAGAAGAGACTTTTACTGCAGCAAAAAACCTTCTATTTTACCGCCCTTTATTCTGACTTCAGGAGAAATCCTAGATGAGCAGATGTCCACTAACTTTCATGTAGTTCATTCCTGCCACGAAACACTGTTACATAAAAACACTGCGACACGATCAAGGTATCTCCTCTCCCAGATTAAGGAATTTTAGTTTGTATTCAGGCCGCGTCACTGCGCCTACTTCTGTCGGCTGTGACCTTCTCAGCATCTGCTGTGTGATCACAGAGAGAAAGAGGGACGGGGGGGCTGATAAAGAGAGAGAGAGAGAGAATAAGAGAGTAGAAAGAAGTGGTACTAAGGTTGGAAATAGTAACAAATAGAATAAGTAGAAAAGAAATGTGGAAAAGAGAGTAGGAGAAATGAATCAGAGAAAAGGGCCACGAAGAGAGAGGGATAAAGAGAGAAAGACAGAGGAAGACAGCATGCACAAAGAAGTATAAACATCATGAGGATAGAAAGAAGTGACATGTAAAAAGAGGGAAAGAAAACAGGGAAATAAGGAAAAAATAGGAAAAACTGAGAGACAGAAAAAAGAGAGGAAAACTAGAAGAATAGAAAGGAAGACATTATAGATATAGAACAGAGAAGTGAGAGAGAAGAAAGAGAAAAAGAAGGTAGACAGACAGACAGACAGACAGACAGACAGACAGACAGATAGACAGATAGACAGACAGACAGATAGATAGATAGACAGATAGACAGACAGATAGATAGATAGATAGACAGATAGACAGACAGATAGATAGATAGATAGATAGACAGACAGACAGATAGATAGATAGACAGATAGACAGACAGACAGATAGATAGATAGACAGACAGACAGACAGACAGATAGATAGATAGATAGATAGATAGATAGATAGATAGATAGATAGACAGATAGATAGATAGATAGATAGATAGATAGATAGAGTTAATGAGTTAGCGTGTGCTGCTAATGTGAGTAATGAGGTGATTCAGCAGTAAGAGCTAATACACGCTCCTCCTGCTTTTCCTGGAAGTACTTGGAGAAGCACACTGAAGTAAGACACAGGCGCCTTCTCTGAAAGCCGGGATCAAAACCTTTGCTCAGGAGAAAGACTGACGGGTGAAGTCACACTCTGCTCACCCGTGTGCATCCAATCCAAAAGACACGGCACCGGTTAACACCATTACTATGGCAACAGCCATCAATCTGCGAGAGGAATCTTCTTCAAACGTTTCTCACTTTAACCCACGGTCGCTCTCTCCTCTCCACCGACACCGAGTTTGCAAAAGAAACACGCCCAGCTGTCACACCGGCGTGAAGAAGCCAGAACTGTTTGTGTTTACGAAGCACATTTCTATCGGCCTCACTGCAGATAAAGATGATGGAGTGCTGAACTGAGGCTTTCCTTCCAGCCTGAGTGCTGATGCCATCCGCCGATATGATGCCGACTGAGTGGCGTCTTTTCTGCCACTGCCTCTCTGGGTACCTGCAGCGGTTTTCCAGGATGAAAACTAGCTTACAGTGTTTCTAGTGATGATGACATGCGGTAGTAACGGTATCTGGAAGTACTTCTAATCAGCATAGAATGCTTTTGAACATATCTGTAATCAGAATGCAGCTACTTGTCATAGATTACTATTCATAACAACTCAGTTTTGATTAGGCAGCATTACTAAATCAATCAATTCATTCTTAATTTACTGAACATGCCCATAAACAGTGTGAGTGCTCTCACTATGACTGATAACAGAAATCCTGAGCTGTTTTCAGAGACAGAAGTAAGAGGAAGCGTTATATTAGGCTGTATTTTCAGACAGTTTAAACTTTGTTGAAGCAATATATGCAGTTATGAAATCAAATAAAGCATATTTATTTTCTAAAATAGTCTAATAGTTTACATACATTGGGTAATTGGTACCAGATTCTATTTCTGGTACAGAAATACATATACTGGTATACACCAAAAACAAAAGTGCTAACAGTGATGAAATGGTCACATAACGAATACTAATACTATAATTGGTCAACGTTCTTCATCGCCATATGCCTTTACCTATACTTTTCTATAAGTGGTTTTTACTAGATTACCTATGCAACTAATTAGAATCAGAATTTAGAACCACTGACCAATTGTGTTTGCACACAGATGAATTTGACCTCCACATTTAACCCTATAATCCGTATAATGAAACACCCCCATACACACACACTAGTGAACACACATTAGGGGGCAGTGAGCACTCTCACCCAGAACACTGGGCAGCCCTATCCACAGTGTCCCGGGAGCAGTTGGGAGTTAGGTGACTTGCTCAAGGGCACTTCAGTCATGTCCTGTCAGTTCTGGGAATCGAACTGACGACCTGTCGCTCACGAGTTCCCAATTAATGCCCCATAAATGTAAGCCTATTTATGTACGGTAATGTGCGAACGTCAGAGACCTTCCTTCATTGGTTTAATTTACTTAAAATATTTTTTTTTTATTTAAAAAATAAAAGACATTCAGTAGATTACAATAAATTACACATACTGCAATATAATATGTTGAAGACCCAAATAACCACATTTAATGATGCTGACGTTGAGAACTTTGAGGCCATAATTCTGAGAGCACCAGCAGCTTCTCTGCTCATTCTGTTGACTTCTTTTTCTCAGTGAGGGCTTATCGCCTTCTTCTTTCCCGTTTGGAAACCCCTCTTTATTTCACGTACTGTCCTTCATGTCCTGCTGGCTCTCTTCTCACCCCCGATCTCCCGGACTCCATTTCCCATAACCCACCACCCGATGACATCACTGTCACATGTCTGCCATCTCCCAATCCTGTTCTGTTTTCTAGATCCAAATCACCCGAATACTGATCACGCCTGTTGTTAATTTAGTCTGTTTGTATATATACTCCTCTCTCACACTGCTCATTGTCTCAAGTATTGCCACTCTGTGTGTACCGAGCGGGTCTCTCTGTGATTACTCTTGTTTGCTACTCTGATTCTGACTTCATTCTGATTTGCTGATTTACTCTTTTGTCTTTGCCCTTTTGGTACTTTTGCTGTTCTGATTGTTTGCCTGGTTTTGACGTCCACTTGTTTCTTGACTCTGACTCTGCCTTGCCCTTCTGTTATGTCCGCCTTGCTCTTGTTGCTGCTGTGGTTGATTACAGACCTGTTAAATGAACCTCGCCTTGATTTTAGCTCAGTGCTCGTCACAATCTGTCTGTCCATCAACACACTTCAACTTCCCCCTTTGCTCATGCAAGCGGATTGTCTTATATGTAACCTCTACAGAAGTATCAGAATAGCCTGTACTTAATCACCACTTTGACTGGAAATAAAAGGTGAAGAGTGTTCTCTGACTTTCTGAGCAGTGCTGTGTGTGGGCAATAGTTAATCTGCAGGCTAGAAATGACAGTCCCACGCGAGAGTAATTCATCTCTGTGTCCTTGCCTTCAAGTGCAATGTATCAACAGATGAGGCTTGTTTGCACAGCTTTGATGAAACATGTTTGAGTGCTGTATGCAAAGCCTTTTCATGTTCAGACATACACAACCGCATTCAATCACACTGAATTCATGCATCCTGAAGATTACATGTGTTCAGAGAAATAGGATACCACTGGAAAGAACTTAGAACTGCTTTATTTCCATTTTGACGTGATCCAAGAGCTGCTTGTTTAGATATACGGTAAGTATGTGTGTAAGTAGTCAGAGCTCATGTGTTGTGACTCCTAAAGCTCTTTCAGGGAGTCTTTTAAAGAAGCAATGAGCTGAGAGTTATTGAAGACCTGTGGGGCGCGTTCATTAAGCTCAGGCCACAGGGTCATACTGAGCAGGTTCAGTCTAACTGACGAAAATGGGAAGAGCAAAAAACAATTAGTATGCTAATGGGACGAACCGAAACGGCTCCACCTGTATTACGTTCTGCTATATAATAAAGCCCCTGTCTGCTTTGGCTGGATATAAACTTCTCCCCCAATCCTAATGACACTGAAGCATCACTCAACATGCTGCACGATTAAACAAAACACAATTCGTTTTTTAAGCAACAGGAAAAAAGTGTGTGGGGGGGGGGGTCGAGAAAGGAAAAGGAAAGCTAGGGACAGGACAGGAAAGGACAAGACAACATAGGACAGGACAGGACAGGACAGGACAGGACAGGACAGGGCAGGAAAGGAAAGGAAAGGAAAGGAAAGGAAAGGAAAGGAAAGGAAAGGAAAAGACAAAATAGGACATGAAAGGACAAGACAAAATAGGACAGGACAACACAGAAAAGAAAAGAAAAGAAAAGGAAAGGAAAGGAAAGGAAAGGAAAAGGACAAGACAGGACAGGAAAGGAAAGGAAAGGAAGGGAAGGGAAGGGAAGGGAAGGGAAAGGAAAGGAAAGGAAAGGAAAGGAAAGGAAAGGAAAGGACAGGACAGGACAGGACAGGACAGGACAGGACAGAAAAGGAAAGGAAAGGAAAGGAAAGGAAAGGAAAGGAAATGAAAGGACAGGACAGGACAGGAAAGGACAGGACAGGACAGAAAAGGAAAGGAAAGGAAAGGAAAGGAAAGGAAAGGAAAGGAAAGGAAATGAAAGGACAGGACAGGACAGGACAGGACAGGACAGGACATGACAGGAAAGGAAAGGAAAGGAAAGGAAAGGAAAGGAAAGGAAAGGAAAGGACAGGACAGGACAGGACAGGACAGGACAGGACAGGAAAGGAAAGGAAAGGAAAGGAAAGGAAAGGAAAGGAAAGGACAGGACAGGACAGGAAAGGAAAGGAAAGGAAAGGACAGGAAGGAAGGATGTGCACTCACTTAGAAAGTCGATAAAACATGCATTTTCTCCAGAGGCTCCGAGACATTTGCATACAACTCTATAAGCTTCCATTACTTATTAGCACATTAGCTCATAGATCCAGCACAAACACCAGACAGAGACTCCGGGGTGAAGAGAAAACTGTGTATACTTCCACTTCACTCTTCATTACGAAAGCTGCGAGTTATTAATGAAATGATTCAAATAAATGTAATTGGCTTTTTAATTACTGATAATCAAGAACAACATTAATATACCCTTTTAAAGCTTCGTCTTCCCCTCCCCTCACAGACGCTTGCTGCCTGATTTCTAATTCCAGCCCACTTCTCATCACCGAGACAATCAGCGGACTGCTGGATGCACACTGCGCTCGTACGTGGCTGTGAGTCTGCTGCAATTATTTCACCAGGGTGCAGAGATAACGAAACAATCACCATTAACCCCGAAACCCAACACTACCACCAACCACCTCTACACACATACACACACACGCATGCAGAAGAACGAGGGCCCTCCAATCACTCTGACACACCTGATAAAGATCACTCTCCCTCTCCTGCTGCGCTCTCTAGCCATTAAGACACACATTATTAGCCTCAAAGTTCACAGCACCTCGCTGATGAAGGGCTGACGACTAATCTGACAGCGCAGCCACATTTTCATTCCTGCTTTACATATTCAGAAGTAAAAGGTGACACATGAAAACCGCATGGCTCGGTTTTATTGTTATGTGCAAGCCACTGCTTCATCACATCTCCTGCTTTTAAGAGAGCACAATGAGAGCATTGTGTTCAAGCAATCTTTTAGCATGGGTCTCAAGGCCGCATGGCAGAGTGGAAAAAAAAAACGCTAATTCACGGCACTGCTTGGCCTAGCCATGACTCAGGGAGAATATAATGGAGCTCCAGCTAACTCACCTCACCGCCTCTCTGCATAAAGGAGTAGCAGCAGAGCTCGCGAACGCCCTCTCTTTCTCTCTCTCCTTCTGAGCCGCGAAGAGGCAGCGAGGCTGGCAATTACAGGCAGAAAAAGTCGATAGAGATTTAATCAGGAGTTTGGGTGTGTAGCATTAGAATGAGCTGAGGTCTTGCCAACTCTAGCTGTGGTGTATGAGAATGGCTTACATTCTGGGCTTTTACAATGTGTTGTATCAGCTATTTGACAGCAAAAGGAGTAATACACAGTGTTGTGGGCCAAATGCCTCTGACAGGACAGAACTGTCACACTGGCAAGGGTACAGTAGCCAGACAGTGTTGGAAAAGATAGGAGAGGATAGAACATGGGAAAGAGTAGGGCAGGGCAGAACAGTTTAAGGTAAGAGGTAGAACTGGGTAAGGTAGGAGAGGATGGGACCAGACAGGATAGAATAGGATCCCAATGGAAAAAGGGGGGGGGGGGGTAAGACAGGACAGGATAGGCTGGGATAGGATCATCTGGGACAGGACAGGATAGGATAGGATAGGACGGGATAGGATAGGATAGGATAGGCTGGGATAGGACAGGCTGGGACAGGACAGGACAGGACAGGACAGGACAGGATAGGATAGGATAGGATAGGATAGGATAGGATAGGATAGGATAGGACAGGACAGGATAGGATAGGATAGGATAGGATAGGATACGATACGATACGATACGATACGATACGATACGATACGATAGGATAGGATAGGATAGGATAGGATAGGATACTACAGGACAGGATAGGATAGGATAGGATAGGATAGGCTGGGATAGGATAGGCTGGGATAGGATAGGCTGGGACAGGACAGGACAGGACAGGATAGGATAGGATAGGACAGGACAGGACAGGACAGGACAGGACAGGACAGGACAGGACAGGATAGGATAGGACAGGACAGGACAGGACAGGACAGGATAGGATAGGCTGGGATAGGATAGGATAGGCTGGGATAGGATAGGATAGGCTGGGACAGGACAGGATAGGATAGGATAGGCTGGGATAGGATAGGATAGGCTGGGACAGGACAGGATAGGATAGGATAGGATAGGATAGGATAGGATAGGCTGGGACAGGACAGGATAGGATAGGATAGGATAGGATAGGATAGGATAGAATAGGATAAGGTTATAACAGCAGAGGATATGATATTGTAGATATTATAAATCAGAACAGAGGAGGAGAGAATGATCAGGTATCACACAGCTCTGTGCCACAAAGATAAACAGCTCCATCAGAAAGACACTCAGTCAGCATCCCGACTGAGAATCCGTCTATAATTGCTAACATATTTACTCACATACATACCTTGCATAAAAGAGATATCACGCAAGCTCATCTTTTTGATCCAAACTGCCTCTGTTTGTATCATAGCAAACTTAATTATTGCACTAAAGACATTACGTTCCCTTTACTGAAACGTATCAAACTAAAGGTATGATGGTATTTAAAACTCTAAAACATTCGCAACAAAACAAACCCACACTTGTGAGAAAAGACACAATAAGAGCATAAACATATAAGCCAATACACATACCAAATACACCAAGCAGGTAATGAAACATCAGCAATACCACAAACACAAGAAAAACAGAAAGAACCACAAGAACATTAGTGCATGAGCAGGTTTGATTTCTTTCAACCAAAGTCTGAAAAACCACAAATGAGCTTCTTCAAAGGGGTACAAAAGGGTCTCCAGAGACCCTCAAGATCTTGCTTTCAGAGACCCTCTGAAGAATTCCATGCAAATGGAACAACGACACCAGAACATCAACAAGAACACATAATGAAATGTTCCTCTGGAGACAGGAACATCCAAAAAGCCACACAAAAAATTATAAATCAAATAAAAAGACATTTAAAATAAAACGGTAAACTTGCCAGGTAGTTTGCAGCGGTCACCCCCGGGTATGTAAGATCAAACCGGGTAACCAGCGCAGGCTGCAGGTGAGAAAATTAAAAAAAAAAAAAAAAAAAGGAATCACTAGGGAGTAGAGCCGGCCACAGAAGAGAGGGAAAGAGGAATGAGAATGCAGTCACACTGCATGAGCCGAGAGAGAGAGAGAGAGCAACAGAAAGAGAGATTTCAGGGTTTAGATGGATGAGTGAGTGAGCGTGAGTGTGTCTCACATGGTATCTAGATTGAGCTGTAATTCCCCATCAAAGTGCCTGATAAGATACAGTCCGATAACTGCTACATACTCAGTGACGACACTAAAGGTGTCTTAAGCCTTTGATACACTACACGTCTCATCACTAAGACCGGATATCTCACCACTTCCAGCAAAGAGACATGGTAGCTGAAAAACTGGAGAACACACTAAACACACACACACAAGCATGTGCTCTAATATTACTAATAGATACCAGCTTAAAAAAGTAGCACAGAAGAATTGGAGTTTAGTGTTGTTGTTTGTACCACCGTCTGCACTGACTGCGAAAAGCAGCTGTGATTAAGGTTCTGCGTAGGGAGATCCAGCCATTATGGGCTGTACCGATCGTAGAGGGATTTGGAGAGGACTTTCTATTTTCAGAAATGGAATATAGTATACAAGACTAAGCTCACCGGGCAAATAATAAATCAGGTAACACACTACTCCCTAAAATCCACAAATATATTCTGTGAAGTCAAAACAATCAATGATTAATACGCTCTGACTGGCCCGAAATCAAACCAGGGAGCAGGAAATCAAAGTCGGTGCCCCTCATTCACCTTGAGCCGATTCCACCCGGACAAAAATCTGCAGACTAGTCAACTCAAGCTGATAGTGAATCCTTGTTTTAACTAGAACAAAACTCATTTAGCTCCGGCTTTAGCTGTAGCTGACCGCTACACACATGTTCGGTAGCAGCTGGCTCAATTACTGCTCTGGAGCTCCAAGCCTCTCCACGTTTCTGGGACAATTTTATCACCATGTGTTTCCTGATGTTGGCACAAGCACAAATTAGATGGTGACATGGTCCAAAAAAAGCTTTTAAAAAGCTGCTATTTGTTTTGGAGGTGTCAACACAGTGAGGGTGAAAACACAGGTGCACCCATCTCACGTGCTTCGCTACGCTGCAGGGTGCCTGAAACACCCACAGAGCTGCTATGGGTTTCTCTTCCTGAAAGGCGGAGTTAATGGCACTGAACACTGCATCGCGCTAAATAACAGCAGGACTGGTCAGGAAATCTTTAAAGGTAAATCCTTAAGTCAGTGGCGTGTGTCAGATCTCTATGAGGTCTATTATTTCTGCAACACTGTTTAAAATTACATCTTTAGAGACGAGCGTTGTTTTTCACTAGAGCCACAAAAAATGTTATTTACTTCATCCTTTCCAGAGCTAGATTTTTTTATCTTGTGACCACATACACATGGTCTGGGTCAGAGTCCTCGTAGTTAAGAGTCTTGACCTGTGTCTAATGTTTTCAGACGTAACTGTAGCCTCTTTCTAACTAACTGATAAGTGATAATAGCTTCCTTCCATTGTTCATCAGCGCTTCTTCCTTATTGCCATGTATAATTCATAACTTTGAAGTATTTTTGGCTTGTAATTGCATGGTTCTCATACTAAGCAGACAGTATATGCAGGTAATGATGCTGTTTATGTTCTAACAGCACCAGAATTACATAGACATTATAGAAACGAATACCCCATGAATATCTGCATGGTGTATTATCACACTGATCCATTTTACAACAAACTAGCCCCCACCTGGGCATGTGTGGTACTGCATACGGCTATACCATGCCTGTTTGTTTTCTGGCTCCACCCTGACTCCACCCACTCTTCTCCTCTTTCACAGGCCTGCAGCTGATCCAGCACTCACTAGGACTGCTATTTACACCCTTTTGTTTTCCCTGTCTGGTTGCAAAGTCTCTGTGTTCTAAGCCTGTTTATCGCCCCTGTGTTTTGACCCTATGATGAGCCTCTAATGTTGTCTGGCTGTGTGTTTGACCCCTGCCTGTTGTCTGGATTCTGAATATTGGACTGCCCCTAATAAAGCCACTTCGCACATGCAACCTGCTTCATTATTGCTAAATGTGGGTAAGGAAATAAATCATACTCTCACAGAGCACTTTATTAGGTACACAGAACTACCTACTACCTCATAGTATCTACATTTACTGCCCATTTCATCAGCTCCACCCACCACATGGGTGCATTTATAGTGCAGACTGTATTCCATCTGTTTCTCTGCATAATTTGCATTTCTCTGCCCACATTTTCCCATTTTTATCCTAATGTTCAGGATCCCCACAGAGCAGGTATGGTGTGGGTGGTGGATCATTCTCAGCACTGCAGTGACACTGACGTGGTGGTGGTGTGCTAGTGTGTGTTGTGCTGGTGTGAGTGGATCAGACACAGCAGTGCTGCTGAAGTGCTGGAGTTCAGTATCTGTGTCTGTGTCACTGCTGGACTTAGAATAGTCAACCAACCAAAATATCCAGCCAACAGCATCATAGAATAAATGTTCACAAATGATCCAAATACATAGATAGACCACAGTCTGCAATACCATGAGCACCTATATGGTAAGTTATACTGACAACATGTCCAATAAAAAGGCAGGTCTGCCTAACGACATGCTCATGTGCCATCTGGTCTTGGTTTGATTCTGAGTATTGGGAAGTCTGATCTATGAACACTGAATAAATTCCAGCAGACTTATTTTATTATCTTATTTAAATGCTCATGAAATACACAAGTGAAGTGGAAAGCTTCTAAACTCAACTCACTTGGGTTTTGTGATCCTTTTTTTTTTGTTTTGTTTTGGTTTTGTTTCACATCGGAACAGCTAATAATGGCTAAAGGGTGCCAAAACACACACCAGGGTGTTCTTTGATTGGGCAGGCATTTGACGACGATATAAGCCTGCTGTTAACTTTTGTCTTTGCTTCCATTAGTGCCAGGAAGGTCCTATCTTTTTCAGAATGTACGTCACTACACTTAATGTCTGGATGCATCACAATCATAGAAACTCTAACAAACCTTACTCCATAGAAACGTTACTTCATCCCTACATCATTATGATCGATTGGCTTAATTATGTGTCAGTTTTAATGTCAGCAATAATGTTATGCCAGGTCCAACCTATGAAGTAGCGCTGTACCTGACTCAGAATTTTGTCAGTCGAATCAGATTCGCCCGTCCTGACCGACGATTCGACTATTCGTTCATGTTTTTTCTCCATATACATTATCTAGTAATCAGTAAATCAATTTGCATACGGTTCAGATCTGATGTCCTCATTTAGAAAGTCAGCAGAGTCACAGGACCATATTACTGAACTAAAGGAGACGTGGCATATGATGAACGATCTGAATTGGAGTCTGATTTAATTACAGAATATAGCGTCGGGCAGCGAGCACGTATTTATGCTAAACATTAGCGCTTCTAGCCTGTCTTTATAATTTCACTTTTAACAGCTTCTTCAGTAGGATGACCCTTCGTCTTTCATCTCTCATAAATAATGAACTCCTAAATAAAACCAAATTAGTCAATATTTAAATTATTTTTAGATGAAAAGGAGAACGGTAGACCTGAAACCGTTTAATTATTATATCACCTGCGCTGAAATAATTATTCCTCGTTTATCAGCAGGCATATTAAGTGACTGTACTTATCTTTAAATAAAAATAATTTGTAAATAGCTGTAAACGAATAAATAAAAATATCTGTAATTTAGGTTCTAAAATAATGAAATTATAATAAAACAAACGTCTTCGGTCCGTTTTTCCTTCACCGCAAACAGCCATTATGTCTAAAACGAAAGTCAGCTCACTGGTTTGAAGCAGCGTCGGATGTCTGACTACATGACGAGAAGAATTAGCTTTAATCTGTTCGGATTCTCTTCTTCAAAAGCTCCTCCAGACTTTCTCTGAGACATCGTTCCACCCGTGTTTCTCAGCTTCACAGCTTTAGCTTCCTTCAGCGGTGAACCGCCAGCGCACGTTGTCACGTGGATTTAACTTTTAAGAAAGCATGCGTCATAGCCCAGCTAGAACTTAAATATATATTTATTATTCCCCTTTTAATAATTAATAAAATGTCTTTTTACATTTTTAAAGTTCTTGTGCATTTTGTAAGCTTTTGTCTGTTTTACGACAAAAAAATAAATTAATTAATTAAAAAACCTCGTCACTGTTGTCAGTCGACTTGAAGGTTCTCAGTTGACTCAGAGGGTCTCCAACTGACGATTCGACTCGCTGACTTCTAGAGGGCAGCCCTACCATTAAGCATATTTTCCACTGACCAAAACAAACACTTTGCTACTGCACTTTGAGTCACTATTAGCAGCAGCTTCTACTGCAGAATAATCAGTAATGAGCCAAATCTTAAAACACTTGGAAGTGGACTGAGCCCAGCAATTTTTGGTGGACCATGGTTTAGTTGTTTAGTGTGGACCTGAGTAAGAAGTGTTCACACCTGTCAAAACAAAGTAAAGGTCTGCACCAAACAAGGAAGCTGTGGAAGCACCCTAAGTGTTAATATGTTTCTAAAATGACGAACTTTCTTGCATTTCTTGCCGTAGTCTACTGCCACACGCAGGGCTATGTTCGCATGTCTTAGTAGAGAAGCAAGCATCAAAAATATCTAACTAACGCTAACAGTGTTTCTGGACAAAGAGCCATGTCATCCATTAAGTGAAGGAATCTTAATGTGCAGCTCTACTGGGAGTTTTTAAAACATCTCTCGAGATTTTCAGTGCTATGCAAAGACAAATGAGAGTTTATTAGACAAAGTTCCATCTCGAGCACAGACTATGCCAGCACAGGAACGGCACCGCAAAATAAAATGGCTGCTCTCATCATAAAATGATTGGGAGCTTTAAGAGCCTGAAGTGTTGGCTGATTAGTCATGGAAAGTTGTGAAAAGTGGTTGCGGAGAGTGTCGAGTTCACTGGTGAAGCTTGGAACTCAAAAGCACAAAATAAATCAAGTGTCTTTTCCTCATGGGGCCTGAGACTAACACACCACCTTCCAGCCTTCGTTTTCTTCAGCGGTGTTAACTCATTTAAAGAAACCGGAATTGAGAAAAAAGTGTCCCTGTTTGGCTTTTACATGGTTGCTGAAAGCAAAGCATCATCATGGGCAGCTAAGGTCTTCTTAAAGTATTAATATACTGTACTGTGCAACAGTCATAGACCACCATTCATTTATTTAAAATCCAGTCTAAAAGACCATTAACTACACATTGTTTCCTTTTAGCATCAGGAAAAAGCAGAAAACCTATTTTAACAGAAGATTACACAGAAGCCTTAACAACTTAAAATCTCATTTGATTCTTTATTTAGTGTACAGTTTCCATTTCTTTATCTTTTATTTCTTTATTATTGCTTCCGTTTTTTAAGAAATCTGCAGGGCTGTTTTCCCACACCTCCAAAGTGAAGTCTTAGAAGTTGATTACTGCTTCCCAAAATCCGAGTAATCTGTAGTCTGGGCTGGCCGGTCCATTGTTCTGGGAACGCAAGCAGCTTCTTCCTGTGATTTGCAAGTTGTTCTTCTTTTCTGTCTATTTCCTTTCCCCAGTAACAACTTTGTGACAGTGACTTTTAGCCCATTCGAATGAAAGGATGGAGAGAAGCACTTTTTTCAGATCCACAAGAGTGGAACTTTACTTTCTTTGAGTATCTGTCAGCGACAAAAAAAAAAAATTAAAATGTAAATTGTTTATTTGGTGGTGCCTGGTTTGGCGGGGTAGCAGGCCTTGCACAGTAGTTAGGAGTCCCATTTTCTCTATTATTTTATTCTTTATTTTAAAATACTGAACTCCAACTTTTTCACTTCATTCCTTTAACTTTAAAATGGATTCAATCTTAATCTATCAGAATCATGTCCTGAAAAATGAATGGCTTATTACTTCATGGCCGTTTCCACTGGAAATGAATTAAATGAAAGATCATCTCTGACTTTTGCTTTTATACCTTTATAGTGAGATACTTGCCCTCATATATACAGTGCAGTGCTTTCACATGAAGTCAAAAGGAAGTGAAAGAGAGACAGCTCTCCAGTCCAGGGGCCATCTCTCGGGCTGGGTAATATCGTATTGTAGCCATGGCATAGCCACAGTTTGTAAAACAGGGCAAAGGTGACGTTTAGGTCTGTACAGGATGAATTCACTGAAATGACTCTTTCCTGCTAGGCATCCAGGTGCCAGCTGTCTAAACACACTGCACGTTTCAAACTACAGCATCTGTGTCAATCAATAACAGAACACTATATCATTATCTGTATTCAGACTATTATGCTACGATGCTTCCTATACTGACTTTTTACTTATGCTGCCAAGCCACTGATTATGAAATGATATCACTGCCTTCTCTGCTAACCTTTAAAGCCTATTTGCAAAGCCCAACAGATTATGATTAAACATTATACATAGCCTGATTGCCATCTAGTGTTGGCAAGACGCATTGCAAGAGGTTAAACTCACAGAGGTAGCTCCTCATCGCCAGCTGTTTACACACCGACTAACTAAATTAACTGTATTTAGCCTCACATGGCTGCCTAAGTCTCAAAACCTCCAGAGCCCTCAGTCATGTTGAGTAGGACGGTATGGTAGTGATGTAGCTGACATATCTGGCTGCTGTGCTCCACCTGCAGGCCACTGCAGGCACCATCTGCAAGGCCAGGTGTTCCTCTCAAAGCACAGAAAAGGGAGTCAATAGGCCTAATGTTTCACGACAGGTGCACAGCAGAGCTCATGGTTTACCTATCCATCTCGTATAGACAGGTCTGATAAACGTAATGCATATTTTATATTCTGGGCTAAAAGTGCTTGTAAAGTACTCTGCTGACTGCAAGAGGTCTAGATAACTCTAGAGTGTGTAATCTAGAACCCACAGTGTGGTGACTAACATAAAATACAGTGCTATGCAAAAGTTTCAGTCACCCAAGAGCGTTTAGCTGATATCTGGACAGCAAGTGAATTTGTTGCTTTTACGTATAAGTAAGCATTCATGTTTAAGCATATCTTGTGAGATGGTTAGAGGAACATAGGTACATACGTTTGGTTCCTTTCCTCTTTTATGCACCCCAAATATGGTTTTATCACTGTTGTAGCAAAAGCACATCTGTGAAATGGTAACTTTAAAGGGCAAGGAGAGAAACGCTCTTCTTAACTCTAACGTATGATATGTTAATGTATGTGATTATACACATATACACATATTATGTATTATGTATGTGAATTTGGGCCATTTCTATTTGTCCATTCAACATAAGATTCCAATACAAATGGCATTTTCAGACCGTGTTAACAAAGAAAAAGTTGCAGTTTGATATGATTCTGTTAAATTCCACCCGCCCCCAGCACACCTGATTTAACTTACCGAGGTATAAATTAGTAAGGCATTTATTTGCCAAGCATTGGTAACTACTAACACATGCCTAAAAATACATGGTTGGGAATCACTGAAGATCCCATGATCCGACATCATGATAGGAGTTCTGCAATAACATATACTGTGATATACTGTGTTTTATTATCTTTGACTAGCAAAACTTTAATTTCTATTTAGAATTAATAAAATATAATAACACAATAAAATGTTGATACCTGGCGATACTGCCACACAAATATCGCAAAAATGTGCTGTACTGATTTATTCCCCTATTCCCACTCGCTACCAAAGTCCCAAGAGCTCCACTTTAAAGACTAGGAACGCTCCCTTCTGATGATGCATCTTGAAGGTGGAAGGACCTTTTGCAAGACTATAACAGCTTCGGGGCGGATACATAAGCGCAGCTGTTAAAATGTTCTCTGTTTGCAAGCTCTCTGCAGCTGTCTAAGCAGTCTAGTTTTAGGTAGGAAAGTGCCTTTAAAGGTGCCAAAAGGGTTCTTTAGAGCGATGCCACAGAAGAACCATTTTTAAAAAGATGGTTCTATGAACCTTTTTAAGTTTAAAGAACCTCCACATACAGTGTACAGGTTTTATACCAATTCAGGGTTTTTTTTCCTAGACATCCAGGCCAACCTCTGTTTTTAAGGGTATACTGCATTGCCTTGAAGAAATGCTTTTGTTACCCCACTAATGAGGATTCATATTAACTAAATTATTAGTGCTTCCTTAATAAACGCTTACTGTCCAGATAATTAGAAAAATGGTTTCAAACTTTTGAACACTACTGCATGTGGTACCTTCCACTGAGTTCCTTTCATAATGAGTTGCATGAGTGGGACTGAGGGGATGAATGAACGAAACATGGGAAAGGAGAAGGAGACAAAGTCAGAGACGAGATGCGTGGGTTGAGACAAAGAAGAAAACAGATTAAGAGAAAGAAAGAGAGAGAGAGAGAGGGAGAGAGAGAGAGAGAAAGACCGTGGCCGCAGTCTCTCATGGCACCTTTGGAGAAATAACTGACCTTGAGTGGTGAGATGTGTGAATGGGAGACGTAGCCGTGGACGTTCTCGATCTCTGACAGGTTCTTCTCCGACACATGCACCAGCTCGGGCGCTCGCACCTCATTGGTCAGTCGAGGGAAGCTGTGCTCAGGAGGTGGCGACTCGTCATCCTGATAGCGGTACTGTGGCCAGGAGGAAGAGGAGAAGGGGAAGGATGAAAGACGGGAGAGGGACGGGGGAAAAACAAACAAGCCAATCAGACTGATGCGAAGAGACATCCAAAAACTGCTGAACACACCAAGTGACACCCATGATGTGTAAGCTATCACGTGGGTTTGGATATGCATGGGAGAAACAGTCTGGACATCTTAGTGTGTCATACAGAGCTTCAGCACAGGACACGTGGCTCTAAAACCAAAGAGGATGTGACGGAAGAGGCGTACAGGCGAAAACGACAGCAGAAGCGATAGCTGAGAGAGACGTCTGGGAGCGCAACAGCACTGTGATCAAGACAGAAATGTTTGTGTGAGTAAGCACGTTGGTGTTGCCGTAAGAAAGCCTCATATTTTACTGACGTAAAAGTGAATGTACTTCATTTAAAATCAATATTCATGTTTATATTCATGAGGTTTCCTTATGACATCATCAAAATAGTGATGGGAAAGCGAAGCCCCTCTAATGTGTACACCTCCTCTACAACTTCCTCTTGGACAAGCAGTTGTTTTGACTCTCCTTCTGCCCTCACAGTGAGCGGGTATGCACGTGGGCCCATGCAAGAGAGAGAGAGAGAGAGAGAGAGAGAGAGAGAGCTGATGTTGCTAAGGAACGTGATGGAGAGGAGCTGGCTCGGCATGAGCCACGCTTGCATTACACCATAGTATATTAAAAGCAGCATTAAGGAAAAAAAGAGTGCAAAAAAAGAGTGCAAAAAAAGAGTGCAAAAAAAGAGTGCCGTATGCATGA
Source organism: Semaprochilodus insignis (assembly GCA_034552555.1). NCBI lineage: Eukaryota > Metazoa > Chordata > Actinopteri > Characiformes > Prochilodontidae > Semaprochilodus > Semaprochilodus insignis. The sequence goes on from CM067490.1 coordinate 1,905,474, forward strand.
GGTGGGCAGAAAAGAGTGCAGGTGGGTGAAAGTCTCTGCAGCGTAGTGAATGAATGGAATGAAGGAGTTTTCTGAAGCGACGGGGCCACCGAGTCTATCTCACCCAGGGCGAGCTCATCAGGGCGGGGTTGGGGTTCATACAGGCCGGAGAGTGGGACTGCTGTTGGGTGCCCTGAACCGCCGGCGGCCTGTTCTGTAAATACACACACAAGGGGTCCAATCATAAATATCGAGCTATGGATGTTCAATATATTGTACAAACTCATCAAGAACAACAAGAACCTGATATGGTTATCATGCAAACACAAGGGAAGAAGCCTCAGTTTGTGAACAGCCAGAGTTCATGTTGTATGGAGACACACACACACACACACACACACACACACACACACACACACACTAATTACATATACATACACACTACATAGCAAACAGAGAACACCTGCTCAGCACAAAAGACCACAGAGTCACAGTTACAGCCTCAACAGACTGACAGAATTCCGTCTGTGTCATTTCAAGTATTTATGTGTCGTAGTGTTCGTTGTGGTGTTCTCTCACTACAATTCCCAGCATGCATTATGCCAATATTACTACCCAAGCTAGCAATAGTGCAACTCCTACCTCAGTCACTGAGCTAAATTTTTAATGAAAATAAAAACTCAGTCTTTGTTAAGGACACAACGGACACCGGAGACAAAGTTTTAACCATTTCAGTCAGAGAAAGGAAGCCATCCAGCCAGACCACCGCTGTGCTAACAGCTCACACTGGTAATCAGTTCTCTTTATCGTAATGATGATTTGAAGAAAGTTACACAGCTGCAATAAACGTGTTTTGAACACTCCCACCTTTATGACAGATCATCAGAAGGGGGCTTCAAATATACTTTATGTATCACTTCCTAAGTTTGTTGCATATTCTCAGCGCACTCAGCAAACAAAGACAGACAAATAACAGATTTCTCATCATCCGGCATATCGAGGAAATGACCACATAATTATTTTTCATGATTCTCCTGTATTAAATGTTGTATATTGGGTATTATATTGTATTGTGCTACATGATAGTCAAATGACATCTCGTTTCCACCAACATGTGTGGCAATAAAGAATCAACCAACCTACCAACCAATCAGTCAATCAATCAATCAAATCTGGAACATCCTTTGTTTCCTTGTGATTGAATGACTCATGAGTCATGGTGATATCAAGCTACAAATGTAACTAAACAACAGATGTAGTTCTATGAAGCATCGGAACATTTTAGCTGATCAAGAAGATCCATGTTGCCAAAATAATTTAGGCACCACAGCAAAGGAAGCACCTGTGGCAAAACAAAAAGATCTAAGCTTTGATATCCTTACGTGTTTGGAACATTTCAAGAGGCAGAGATATGAAGTCCTTCTGTCCAGTAATAAACAGCATCAGAGAGTCTATCATTCCGCACGGTGCTTTAAAGCATTTCACATGAACAGCATTAACGTTCCACGCTAATGGCGGAGGAAAACACCTATTGGCTCGTGTGAGCATTAACCCCCTGGCGGCGGCGGCATGTCAGAGGCCGTGGCACCGGCAGCAGCCGGGCAGGTTTATTATTAGGCATGGATTTCAGGATCCCTACACAGCAGCCTGCAGTGAGACTTACAAACAGATACTAAAACAAGCAAGAGGACACATGACACACAGCTAAAGCTTTCGGAGTTAGACCTAAAGACCTGCTTTTGCCCCAGAGTTTTTTTTAATAGAGGAGAAGAACCTACAGATGAGCTTCAGAACTTCAGACCTTCCATCTAATAGCGCCCTAAGCCTTGAAAGCTGCAACTATCGCCAACAATAACATACGTGTAATTTGATATTTTTTCTCATTTATAATAAGCAGCAAATTTTTAATTTTCAATCAATATCATATTTATGGCTACAATTTCAATTTGCAAAGATATTGTTGCGCTACGCTGCATGTGTTGTAGAAAGAAAAAACTTTAATTTTTTTCTCTTTGACTTTAAAACAAATGGAAAAAAGGTACAGGTACAGATTTGGATCTGTCAATATAGAATGTAAACTGAATGTAAACGTAATCATTATGTAGCAAACTACACCCACTGGCCACTTCATTAGATACACCCCCTACCATCTACACTCACTGTCCGTTTTATCAGCTCAATTTGCCATATAGGAGCACTTTGTAGCTCTACAATTACAGACTGTAGTCCATCTGTTTCTCTGTATACTGTATTACCCTGTTCTTCAATGGTCAGGACCCCCACAGGACCACCACAGAGCTGGTAGTATGTGGGTGGTGGATCATTCTCAGCACTGCAGTGACACTGACGTGGTGGTGGTGTGTTAGTGTGTGTGGTGCTGGGGTGAGTGGATCAGACACAGCAGTGCTGCTGGAGTGTTTAAACACTGTGTCCACTCAAGTTTTCATGTTTTTCATTTCTGCTGTGCTAGAAAGAGCAGCTTTCAGCAGCACAGCGCCACCCCAGCCCTGGCGTCAAAGTACGAGGCTGCCAAAGACAGTGACACAGGAGTTATAAACATCGAGCAATGTGGACGGTCCATCAGACCCTTATGTTAAAGAGTTATATGCAAAAATTAAAAAAAAAAAAATTGATTTCTGTTGATTCTCCTCTATTACAGAACACATTTATGCATATTTAATACAAAATGATTGTTTATTTGTTGAATTTAATATGCTGAATTTAATATTTTGGGAAAATAAATAAAACAAAATAGAATATTCTGAAATGAGTTAAAATGTGCACTACAATTTGCAGAAAAATACCATATTTGAGCTTTTTCCCTGGATGTGCTAACCCATTTTCAGAACTTAAAGAATGTGCTAACTTAAAACTCATTATTTGACCAAGGAAAGTAAGTAAAGTGTATTCGCATAGCACATAAAAAACCTTTACAATAAAAGGCAAAACAGTTTCCGCCCTCTGTTCCCCACTCACACACACAAAACACCCATTAACTAACACACACATCAACAGTTAAACAGCTGCTGAATGCTAAACAATACAAATGTGTTTTAACCCTGGATTTAAACAGACCTAGACCGGGCAGCTCTAACGTAACTTGGGAGACCATTTCAAAGTCTCGGTGCGGAAACAGCAAAGGCCTGCTGCTCTGTTTGTTCAAGACGAGACTGGGATCCAGACCTTAAAGATTTTGAGAGCACACAAAGCATGTCCACAATATATGCAGGTGCGTAAGACTTTCAAAACCATCAGCGCTGGATTCTGGACATAGTAGATTCCAGTGCAGGACCGGTGTAACAGGCTCTCTTTTCTTCGTACCAGTTAATAATCTGGCTGTACCATTTGGAACAAACTGTAAATAAGTCAGAGATGCTCTGTTAACTTCAAAATACAGTGCTTTACAGTAATCCAGTCCAGAAGTGGCAAAGGCACGATTGGAAGCTTTAAGAAATTTACTTGGAGATAATGAGTTGCATAAATCATCTGCATAGCGCTGAAATGACATGTTACGCTCACAAATTATTTGACCAAAGGGGAGTTCAAACTTTCCATACAACTGTACGAACCAGCACCGACCTCAACAGCAGCTGCAAATGTAACGGAATAAAACTTAGAAAATTAATTTTAAAGAGATTTCAAGGGCATGACTAGCATATGTACTGCTTCAATGTTATGTTAGATATAGGTGACACTTTGGAAAGTGAGTGTGTTAAAAACAACAAACAAATAAACAAACAAATAAACAAACAACAGTGTTACATCATGGTCAAATATAACACAAGACTGTAATACTCTGTACCAAGATCACCAACTGGCAGAACAGGGACCTGCTGCGTGGTATTCTACACATGAACAGAACATTAGACTGCAGTTATTATACGTGTCTGAGGGCAGCGCTGAATGGGGTGAATAGAAAGTAATTACTGGCGGAGGTGTGGAGTCTCTATGGGGTTTTTAATAAGAGCCAGGCTGTGCAGTAGGATCTCCCCTATTTAAAGACCCTATTGTGTCCTCCTCTGAATAACGCACCTATACTTAGCTAAGTACAGCCATCGCACTCCGACTCTCTCCGACAGTTCACTTCACAGGAGCCATTAGTGTGATCAGAATCAGGTAACGTATTACCTAAACATCTTCACAAATACCTCACCTCTCTGGGTGAAATGTGAAGAAGGATGAAGAGAAAGTGCAAGAAAAACAGGAAAAATAAATAATGCAGTAATAAATCATAAATCATTATCAAAGAATTACCTACGGAATCCCTGTTTACATTTACGGCATTTAGCTGACGCTCTTATCCAGAGCGACTTACAAGGTTAATCATATTACAGGCAGGCCAATGTAGTGTTAGGAGTCTTGCCCAAGGACTCTTATTGGTGGAGCACAGCATAGTCGCCCAGACCGGATTCAAACCCCAGTCTCCCACATGTGGTGGTGGTTCCCTGTCGGGTAGTGGTGTTATCTGCTGAGCTACACCAACCACCGTCTATGCCCAATCTCTCACGCTTCCACCTGTACAGCAGAAAATCTGTCCAGTTTGTTCTGGTCCCTGCTGCAACCTAAACATTTTGTCCCGCTCCCGCTGGTTTTTAATCTGCATGTGATGCAAATTAAAATCAATGCCTTTATTCTGCTTTATTGTCGTGTGTTAACAGCTGTGGCGGTCTGACTGTCTAAAGGCTCTGCTTCTATAGCCTACAGGAATGCAATTTATGTGTGGTCCATGTGATTGGTTGCTTCCCAACAATTTTCAGTGAGCGTACACATTTTTGGTATTTTGCTGTTACATAATATGAACTTATGCTAATTATTAAGTGTTATGTATCACTTATCACTTATTTGGGGAGTTTATAGGTGTGCAGGATGTTGTCCCAGTGCACACAAATCCTGCTTATACTGTTTTTTCCCAAATTTTACACATTCCAAAATGTTAAATAAAAACAGCACTGGGCAATAAACATGCAGAAGAATGCCATGTGTGTTCCCCGTAGAGGACGTGCTAACAGGAGTCTATTTACACACAGCAGAAATCCCCACTGTGAAGTAAAACCAGCTGAGACTGCTTAAAATTTTCCGTTATAATGACGCTCGCACCTTTAGTGGATGTGGGAATATCTAGGAAAGGAGGATTTGGGAAGAAAAGACAAAAAGCCACAGTCATTCTGTCATTCTTCTTCCTATACTCTGTAAGTCTTCGCTTTGTGTAGGCAGCTACAGACAAAACTGGAGATGCTGAAAAAGCCAGCATGTAATTCTGCAAAATGATTTCTGATCTGTATCATCAGCTGCTCACACTCTGCCAGATTCACTATCTTCACAATCTCAGTCCCCTGGCTACAACGTTCAGGTGGGCCTGCAAACCTACAACAGGGGGTTTTATGTATCCAAATCAATCCAGTCATTTCTGCAACATCATCTGTCTTTATTCTGAACAATGAAACAGGCTGCTTCGTTACAATGCCTTTAAGACCCCCATATCTACATACTCTCCGTTCTGACCGAGTGCTCTGTATTGTGGCTCTTTCAAAAGCAGGTCAAGCTGCAAGACTCCTTCTAACTTTGACATGAATGGGCGGGGCTAGGCTAAACTGATTGGGTGGATATGTACAGTATGTGAAGGTTCTTGATTTCTGCAACATCATTAAACAGTACAATCTGCTTTTGCAAAAACAACGGGCTCTTCGATAATTGTGACCTGGCAGGAGACGAGTCTCCATTCTACACCTTTTGTAAAGCACTCTATTCCAAAGTTTTCTTGAGGGCTTTTAACCCCTCAAATACTCAAACACCGAATAATTCATAGCATTTAAAGGATAACATGAGGATTAATAAATTAAAAATAAGCTTAGAGTTTAAGGAGTTACTGAGGAGCACAGGAGTGAGATAAAAGTAGGAAAGGTATCTCTGAAGCATGTTACTGGATTAAAGTCCTCCACAGAGAGATTAAAGTGGATGATTTCATCTTAATCACTAACGCCTTCATCTCTATTTCCTCTTCCCCTCTCATCAGACACACAGTCTTAGTCTTAAAATTGATCCTAGCCTTGAAGGGAAGAGTGTAGTGTGTTAGAAGTCAGATACCTAAGGTATTTCCTACATCCAGAGACTTAAATAAGTAGGGAATTAAAAGGTCACATATGATTAAAGAAAGCAAATTTAGATTAGCATTGTGGAAAGGATGTTATACAAATGGAATCGTCCAGCTTGCATTCATAGTCAAGCTATTACGTCAAAATGAGGAAAAGTGCAATTCCTTTTTTCAAAATGTTCTACATGACTGTAAAGACATTTACAGTGTTTTGATGGAAAATGCTGCATTCTAAAGAGACTTACCAAGTCAATACTCTTTACAGTGGTGGTGATAGGAACCAGACATCCAAAACGTTTATAAGTACAGTGCCTGATGACTGATTTAGTTCTGCTACACCATATTGGCCTAAAATGTATTTATTTATTTATTTACTATTAACCTTTACAATCTGTATGGAAGGATAAGTGCAAGGAGTTTAACGGAACAATAGGATCCAAAGAAAGCTTATATTTAGATTTACCATTGTATTACCACTATCATTACATCTACAAACTCAGAAGGTACATGTAGGTCCACTGGATGTGAGTAACGATAATGGCTATGTTCACCTCGTAGACATCGTGACCACCTCTCTCCTAACCTTGTATCACAACTGTACAAAAACGACCATTTCACATCCAACCACTTTGAAATGACTCCTAACGACAGCGGTTTTGATAAATTTGTGAATCCCCTTTAAATTCAGATTAGATTAGATTAGATTCAACTTTATTGTCCTTGTGCAGAGTGCAGGTACAGAGCAAATGAAATGCAGCTAGCATGTAACCAGAAGTGCAAAATACAGTATTATTTATATATAATGTCCAGGAAAGTAACCATGACAAGCAACGCCGAGCTTACAGTCTGTACAGTTACTGGAGTGGAGTGGTAAGAAGATACAGAGGTATAATCATAATGTCCATATATACTGAGTGGAGAGAATACAAATGTAGACGCACAAATACAGACACAGAGGGGTTAAGTTAGATGCAGAAACAGCGTGAGATTCATAAAGCAGATAAGAGGTGCTAAGGGGGGGATTCCTACTCTAATATGACTCACTGTTGGGTGTTATGCCACAGATGCTACTATTTACGGTTTCGACAGACTCAAGCCCACTCACACATACACCAAACACAAACATATGTGCGCAGCCATAAATAAGAATCTGAATAATGTTTATTTGCCTTGTACAGCATGTATGACCGATTGTTTATGTGGTTTCGTCACAACAGGGTAAGTTTTAAAAATTTAAACCTATTTACACTATTTACATCTATGCTGTACTTCGACCTGTATAGAAATGGAAAGAGTACAAATACAAAATATGTAACATTTCAACAAACAGCTTATATGTTTTTTTCTGAAACTGATGTTTGCAACACATTCCAAAAACAGTTAAGACAGGGTAAATTTAACCCCTTTACAGAGTGGCTATAAAACGCCACTTCCACCTACTTCGAGGCTCCCTCTGTTCATCGTAGCTCAGATGTTAGCTTAGTATTTTGATGGGTGTGTGTAAGATCAACAAACCCGGAAGCAAACTAGGGTTTTTACTGATTAGGTAAGCGAGCTAGTTAACATAATATATATGTATTATTGTGTTTAAATTGTGTTTTGTTGTTGTGGTAGTGGTAAGTGATTTTTCATGTATTTTACCTCTAACTTAATATCATATTACCTCTAGCATAATATCATCAAAAGACTCAGAGAGTCTGGAGAAATCTCTGTGTGCAAAGCAGAAAGTTTAAGTGCAGACAGAACTGAGTTAAAAGCACTGGAGATCACCACATGGGCTGTAAAGCTGTTAATAAACATTGCCTGTCGCTGCATCCACAGATGCATAAGACTGTACTATGCCCAGTGGACCCCATATGTTAATAACATCCAGAAACACCACAGACTTCTCAGGACTCGGAAACTACACAGTGAGATTGTTCCTAGCACACATTTCAAAGGTCAAGGTCTGTCAGGATGAGGGGACGTCCGTAGGTGTCCGAGACAGCCATGCTTATTTCAACATGACAACACCAAAGAAATATTCTGCATGTGTTACAACAACACGGCAGCATAATCAGAGAGTGTGGGCGCAATACAGCCCTGTCTGTCTCCCACTGAAAACACGAGGAGCATTATTAAGCTCCAAATATGACAACGAAGGTAGCACAATTTTTTGAGGTAACTGTCATTTAACTGACATACAATTGCACTAGACTGAAACACCCAAAGCACATCTCACATTTAGTTTCATTACTTCTCACCTGTAGCTCAACGAAAACAAGCAGAGAATTCCTTTGCACAGTGTGGATTCTGAACACTCACATGACACCACCTGTGCTTATAGAAAGGGAGTTATTCTATTATGAACTTTTAAGATAAAGTTATTATTACTGTGTATGTGCTCTGGTATTGCACATACATCTCACGTTTTGCATGTTTCTGTAAATTTTAAACACATACACACACACAAACCTGTCAGTGCAGAATGTGATAACACTGTAAATATAATTCATTATTTAACTAAGGATTTGTTTTGTAATCCCGCAATAAATAAATAATTAATTAATTGCCAGCAATACAGTAAAACAGAGTGCTCAGGCTGCTGCTTAGCACTCGCGGTGGGAAAGGAAAGGCCATATGACAGCTGTTCGAAATGTCCCTCTTGTTTTACAAACGCAAGTGTCCTTAATGAGAGAGCCAGGGGGAAACGAGACTATTTATACTCCAGGTTCAACTCATTAGGGAGACACACATGCTGTAGTACCGCAGAGAAGTATATGCATTCAGACTCTACAAATTCAATTAAAAGCCCATAACCGTGGCATATGATGAGCACGGTGCATAGTGAAGCATCAGCCATGAGGAGGACTGGCTTTAGTCAAGAGAGAGAGGACCAACAAGATGGTCCAAATTATTGTCAAGTGCTTTTTAAAGATCAAGGGCACACAGGTCCCAGCCATGAAATGCTACCAGGTGGTGGTGGGAGGAGGGGGGGGCTCTTTATCATTCGCTACAATGACTGACACTTCACTGAGACTTTGTGTGGAATTTCTAACTAATATAACGTAAAGACATGAATGTTAGTCGAGTCTGCCTGTGGTCATTGTTGGTCACGCGGTTATCTCGGTAAGCTAGTTGTGCTAGCTAGCTAGTTAGGTAAGTGATGTTAATGTTAAAAGCTGTCATACTTCATTCACTGAGCAATTCATAATCCAAATAATTTATTATTTGTACCATAATCGACAGATTATTCGACCATCAAAATAGCTGTCTGTTGCAGCCCTAAATGCTAATATTAGTGAGTTCTCTGTGAATGTAGTTAATTTATTTTTTGACATACAAAATCAACGAAATGCCTAATTTGGGGTGTTCAAACTTCTGCACACCATTGTACATGTGTGTGCATGAGCGTGAGAGGTAAACAGCAGTGCACTGGTAAAGGCATACTAAGCTTCTGCTACATGCTGTGTGGAGAGTTTTGTGCGGAACAGTCGGCCTCTAAAGCAGCAGGGAGTGACTCACAGTTCCTTGATGGCCATTCTATGAGCAAGCCCTCGATGCAGCCACAGGGCCTCTGGGCAAGTCTCCTCTCCATGAGAATGCTGATAACACATATACGAGTATAATTCTCGGGCACACACATACACAAACCGTGAAGCGACCAGTGCTCACTACATACATACATATATAAATATACATATATGTAATTGATTAAATTATACACAGTATGTCCTATGGCCACATAAATAAATGTGTACATATAATGTATCAAGATTTTACTGGTCATTTTATAGAAGAGGAGGTTTTGAAATGACGGAGGTGATTACATTAGATCAGTTATTGCCAGCAGGTAGTAAACTGAAAGACACTGTGTTGATGTAATTTGGCATTTATTTTACCCCAGCGAGAATTATGTACCTTCCACAAATGTGCCTGAAACCTACTTTACACTTGTACAGTGTGTTGCTGGCTGCTATTAGTGGGGCTAACTGGACCGGTTAATAAAGCACAGGTCAGCAGTCTAACACATTACTAAACTGTTCACTGCCACCACACACTAAATGTAAAACAGCAGTGACTGAAAAATCTACAGCTCTTTTGGAAGCACGAACGAATTACAGGCGGTCTAAAGATGGAATTTATATGTAGAACTGCATATACATATCTAAACACAACTTGTGTTTAAGACTGAATGATATTAGGGGGATAAAGTCACATGGCAATATTTTAGGATATTGTGATAAGTATTGTGATTTAAAAAATGTTGAATGTAGAAATAAATAAAAGTACTCCCCAAATTATCAGTCCAGTCATGGAAAAGGTGTGTTTGATAACAGAATTAGGTAACAACACACCTTATTCAGCTGACTCTTCTTTGTTACAAGATGATGTCATCTCATTCCTTTTTGTCAGCCTATTGGCTAGCTTGGCACACCTTCACACAACAGCACTGGCAGTTGACCAGTCAGAACAGAGTGGGTGAGCTGACTAATCAAGAGCACGCTGGGCTCATGGGGAGGTGGGGCTTAAAGTCACAGGTAGTCTAACAGAGCGTTTGATTTACATTCATATTAATGGCATTCAGTGGACGCTCATCTCCAGAGCAACTTCCAGAAGCGTTTAGTGTTCAGTCAGAGAGTTATCTTCGCTAGTATGAGTAGGTTAGGGTCCAAAGTCCGCTTGAGCTCAAACACTGCTAAAAGAAGGCTCAGTGCTGATACCTACAATGAAGAAAGCGGTTGAATATAGCATAAGAAAAATAATGTTTTTGGAACACTGAAGAATGAAAATCTATTCTGGTGGGCCCCAGAAATAACGGACATTCAGCCCAACTGATCTCTTTAAACTACAAGGCTGCACCAAAAATTATTCTTCTGGTGTTTTGCACTGGTCAGCACAGATGGAGTCAAACAGCAGCAGCATAGTAAACATGTCAGCTGTGTGTAATTATCATCTTGCTTTAGTTGGTATGTTACATAAGCCATGTACAGTCTTGATTAACAAGGGGTGGCACAGCACCCAGGAACTTGTCTAATGCAGGTCTAACACTACTGAAAGCAACAATTTGCCAACATTTGACACACTGAATACAGCAAAACAACCAAAGCAGAAAGGAAAGCCCTGATATCATACCAACCGTATCCGTAGCCTCAGTTTTTAAAATGATGAAAAAGTACTAACAATGGAGCAAAAGTACAGTTAAACAAATACTGGAATTGACTGCTCTGAGGATGCTAATTTTGTGGCACATACTGTAGCCCACACACTGTGACACTGTAAACTGTCCATTGTTTCGTTTCTGTTTTTTGTTTTCAAATTTTGTGCTTTTTTTGGTGTAGATAAAGGCATACGCAAAAAGGCAGAAATGTACAGTACAGCCTTATCCGTGATCTAGTCAGGAAAAGGCCGAACATGCCCAGATGCCTTCTGGGAATAACACCGCAGTGGGGTTTGATGTGTCAGCCGGAGGTTTTACTGTAGTAATATCTCAGGCAAGAATGTTGACTGTTGCCCAGAAGTCACACTGAGCCAAGTTCAGAACCATGAAGGATTGCCAGCAGAGAAGCCCCATGAACAGAGTAAATGACTGTACGTGTGGGCTTAGCATAGCCTATATGTGTAAACGAGCCTACAGCAGCAAAGAAGCTTGTTAAAGTGAATGGCTGGGAAGTGTTAGCTTAAAACTGAAGGGATTTGCTTAGTATTTGGTTTGTGTGTGTATGTGTACTGTTTCCACCCTGTGCACTTCTGCTCTTTACCCCTCTTCTTCCTTTTACTCTCTCTCCCTCTCTCTTTCTCCCCCTCTCTCTCTGAGTTGAGAGGAGATGGCAATGTGAGGTGGCATGGCTCTAGGCTCCGTGTAGGATTGTGTGGAATCTCTGTGCGATTGTGTGCACTGACCCCTTTTCTGCAGCTTAGTATACGCTCTACTCGTCGTCGCCATCATCCTCATCATCGCGCGTGACTCCACTCAGCTCACAGATGGACAGGGGGTTAAAGAAAGGCAGTCTAGGGTCCTCCCTCTTCTGCCTTCGTCCCCCACAGGACAAACGAACATCCTCGACACTCAACACACGAGCATATACGCTCATGAAGTGTGCCTACTGCAACCATAGACCAAATACTTTGAGGACTAATCAGAAGTAAATATCAGTGCCCATGCGACCTGGATAAAAAAATTTCCTCTAAAGCTCCACCCCTCTGGCTGCCTCAGCAGTTGGCAGGGAAATCTGTGTGCTTAAAGGGTCAGCAAGCAAAACAGACTTTAAAACACACAGGCATGGCCCCAAATGAATGTATTACAGCAAGCTGAGCTGAAGGTAGAGCTACTGAAGGCTGAGCACCTAAAGCCATAGCTACAGACTTCTATATCTACTTTACAAGGCAGAGTAAATAGGTGCATACATTTACATTTATGGCATTTAGCTGACGCTCTTATCCAGAGCGACTTACAAGGTTATTCATATTACAGGTAGGCCAATGTAGTGTTAGGAGTCTTGCCCAAGGACTCTTATTGGTATAGCACAGCATAGTCACCCAGAATGGGATTCGAACCCCAGTCTCCCACATGTGGTGGTGGCTCCCTGGTGGGTAGTGGTGTTACGCGCTGAGCTACACCAACCACCACACTTGAGTGTGTTTTAAGCAGATTCAGACCCTTTCAACAATGTCACCTCATATGTTAACAGACATATACAGGAGCAACACCATAAATATCTACGGGAGCTCTCTGGGTTAAAACAGGTGGACAAAGCTTTTAATAAATGAGTTCAAGTCCTGGGAAGATTGGACCTAAGGATATAGCCATAACCTGCAAGCAGTGCATTTTCGAACCTTGGCTGTTGAGATCAAAGTTACAGATAAAGAAATCTACTGATTACAATGGACATGTAAATATGTAGGATCTACGCCAAAGGTCTGATGTGCTAAGCCTTTAGCCAGTTTCAGGCACAAATTCTGCCCATGTGTTACGTACAAAACTGATGCACAAGCATAACTGTGCAGTTCATATGCCACGCGCATGGAAAAATGCAATATGTGCTTCTTATCCGCATGCAAATGCATTTGAAGTACATCTGCACACATGAGAATCTCATGTAAAAAGTGGAGGGAGAAATTACATATCTGGCTCATTACATATTCCACTTCATATCCTGGTTTGGAGCAGCAACTCTCAGCAGCCAGTATACAGCACACATTGTACATTGCTGGGTTCCATATGCATGATAAGTCACAGTCTTAGTAAATACATCGTAGGTGCATAGTGATGTTGCGGCAAGGCACATTTAGCACTGTACCTGTAATCAGGTACATCTCGGCCTCTGTTGCCAGGTTGTTGTGTACACTTTCCTTGTACTTATCTTATATATGAACCTTATGAACTGCGGCTGTCAGGACAAAACCTCTTTTCTTGTTTTGTTTTTTTTATTTTTAAAGGAGCAATTTATAAGATGACACATTCATATTACAAATAATAGGGAACAACGTGTCACCAGAACATGCACAATCACTCCTCCTGTCTCTTCAATTCTTACCAGTCAAGAAAAAAACAATGCGAGTTCAGAATTAAACTTCATCCCTTTACTCACCAAGAGCGTCTGCACTGCTGGAAAACGACAGCGATGTTAACTCTTGTTTTGCTTTTACTTTTATTCTTTTGTTTGCTGGCGAATGTGGTTTTCTGCCGAGAGCAGGCAGCTGCTGTGCTCATTATAATGGTCACTCGCCAGGAGATTCAGCTACCTGCCCTTAAATGATCTAACTGGGAGCAAGACCTTCGTCATGATCGATACATTGTCATGCTACATCCTCATCCTCTCACGTTTGACTGATGGCTCAACGCATCACCTCATGAGGTACAAAGTGGTATTACTGGACAGGATGGGCCAGGGCTAGCATGAATACTCTAGTTGATATCTCTGCAACACGATACACAGGCGTCTTTAATGTACCGTCAAAACAGATATTTCTTTAACTTTCTGTTGAGAATTTTGGAATGTTTTCAACTATAAATGTTACATATTGCTCCTTTAAGAAATCAGATTTATATAATTTGCTGCCCTTTACAAAGTATTAACATTCCACGAGTAATGGGTCAATAGAAATAGAAAAAGGAAATCAAAAGATAAAGATAGTTTTACTTCTTTTCCTGTAAACATATTAATTTGGACATATGTGGTTTTGTTTTAACAGAAATAATATAAGTGAATATAAATACAGTGGGCGCACTTTAGCTGATTTGTTGCTGCACAATTCGTCAGCTGTGACCGTTACCCCAATTCTTCAGTAGAAAGAGTCCAACACAGGTTTACCCATAGCCAGATATTATTTGGGTGGTGAACCATTCTTAGCACGGGACTGCATGTGACAGTAAGTGTATCGAAAATAAGGGCAACTTATTAACTTAGAGTTAAACCAAAACTCTATTCTAAGTGTAAGTACCGGAGGATTTAGTTAAGAGAGCTTCCGACATATGAGTTAACACAAAAGAGACACATCATAGTCCAAGATGACACACCAGCCACATTAACCTTCCTCAGCACAGTGTCCTTGAGTAATCTCTATATTCTATACTGAGCTAATCTCTATACTGGCTACAAAACATCCTCTGGGGTTTTCTTGGTGATCGTTTAAGCATGATCTCTCCAGAGCCTTCTTACCACGCTCTAGCTCTTCATCATGCAACGATGCCTTTCAACATCAATGTGAATGCCGCCTTCTCCTGTGCCTTCCCTGTATATCGTATATATATTGATGGTGTGGGAGCCAATGAAGCTGTCCAAGTGAGAAAAGAAAGCAGGCCACTGAGGAAAACACAGAGCAGAAGCAAAGTGCTTTCAAAAGGATGCTGACTTCAGCAGGTTCTACAGGCAAGCATGCCTCGGCACTATTAAATATAAAGGCTCTTAAATGGTTCTTGGCTTGAACATACAGTCTTCAAATGGTATAGAACCTTTCACATCTCATTTACTGTTTCTTTAAAGAACTGTTCATTATAAGGTTCCTCAAGGATCTAGAAAGTTGGCTCTTCTATGACATCGCTTCTATGGTTATTTAATGTTAGTTGAACATGCACTGCATTTTAACATGCTCCTGGGGTGTAAAGTGAGGAGGGCAGTGTAAGTCTCCGTGCTGATGTTAAGGACATTGACATGTGCAGTGTGGAGGTCACAGTTAGAACCTGGAGCTAAACTGCACACTTCTGATGCTCAGGAAAAGCTGGAGTTCGTCCATTTCCTGGAAATCAGCTCTGCTTCTCAACCCATGCTTTTCTCTGGGTTAGTTAATGCCTCTAAGACCAACGTGTCAGTGCTACACTGAAAATGAATCCTCATACATACATATATATGCAGAAAC
The DNA here is from genome assembly GCA_034552555.1 of Semaprochilodus insignis. Taxonomy (NCBI): domain Eukaryota; kingdom Metazoa; phylum Chordata; class Actinopteri; order Characiformes; family Prochilodontidae; genus Semaprochilodus; species Semaprochilodus insignis. Next base: position 1,920,883 of record CM067490.1, read on the forward strand.
TTCTCTCTCTTACACACATACATACACAGGTCTACTACATGCCTCTGAAACTAAGGATGGCTTGTTAAGGGTGCAGAACCCAGCCCGTTCCCAGCTCCAGCACATAGTCAAGAAGGAAACAACACTCGTTCCATCCCAGCAGTTTCCCTATTCACACTGCCTCTAATTAGAGCCCAATTTAAATCAGACAATTTACACAGACTGAGGCTAAGTAGTAGAAGTTCACTTGGATCTGCCAGAGCATTGGCCAAAAATCTAATATATAAACTGTCCCTTTTACGTCAAAAGCAGTCCATCAGCTTAGATAGGTCTGGTAGGGGAGCAACAATGCACTGTGACACTGTGATATTCAAATTCAAACCTGTGACAACAGGATAATGCAATCAGCACCAATCAACAGCCCTGCTTCAGCATACCTCCTGCCTCCCTGCTCTAGTATCAAGAGGATAGTGAACCACTGTTGGCTCACTAATGGAAAAGCTCATGGTCCACTGGCATTAGGCTCAGCATTCTCTCGGCAGCCCACCAGTGGTTGAGCAAGTATTAGACAAAATGCCATTTTTCATCACTCAACACGTACAGTGTACAGTGGGGTACCAACCTTATCAAACCAGCAGACCGATATATCATCGCTGTCCAATGAAAAACATGTATCTCCGTTTTTGTCTGTTTTTACTTTTATGCATAATTGACCACAGCAGCTGCTGTTTACACTGTGTGGAAACCTCATGATGAATGGACCAACAGAAACAGCCCAAAAGTGCTTGGAAAGACGTCTGGTTCCATTGACTTCCATTGAAGTTAAGTGAGAGGACTTTACAGGTCCTCTCTTGTAAAGTTGCCAATTTGGAGATACTTGTTTTTCTTTGGACAGCGACGATATGCTTGCTATCTGGGCAAGTACTAAGTAATGTGATTACTGTTTGCCGTAACAAACCAGTATAACGTTCTTGTAATCACATTACAGTTACTGGAAGGAAGTGTTGGATTGCAATCCCATAAATGATGATAAATTTAGACTGATATGATCAATATTTATTGAGCTACACATACAGAAGTAGTTTCTCTCAGTATGGCATTGGGCCGCCATGTTTGCTAAACGCGACACACCAGAAGTCTAGGCATCACTGCTCACTGAATGTCTGCAGTTTTGGCTGTTGGGTCGCTCTGTGCATGTCGGACAATTCGTTTGTTCTCCCTCTCCGTGGTTCGTGTAGGTCTCCTGGATCCTTCATGTTGTTGGGGCGGGCCTTCTTCTATCCACTGCCACCAACAGCATGCCATGGTAGTATTCACACGACCGATATGGCGTGCAGTACATCGATAAGACCACCTCGTTTCCTGGATCCCTATGATGAGACCCCTCTCCAACTCTTCCAACTGCTCAAATTGCTATTGAACTCTTCTCTAAAGGAATATTGCAGTTGCAAAGCATGCTACCAACACAACAGCATAAGTCAGAATGGAAAGCGTGAAACTTCAATCATTCACATGTCTAATGATGTCAAACCTACACACCGTGTTTCATTCTTGATTGCTTCTGCGTGCAACTATTTTTTTTGATGAGGAGTATATTTATCTATTCCTTCAAGGTCATAAGAAACAGGCTAAAATACACATGTGCTAGTCACATCGCAGGTGCACATGCTGAAGCACATTTCACTTTAAATCTATCTATTAATTGCAAAACAAAGCCACAATAACAAAACATGTCTTATTACTACATGCTCTGTCAGTAATTGCGATATTCTTACCATGATTCAGTTTTTCTAGCTTTGTTACGTACATAATCTGACAAACCGTGCATGAGGAAAGGAAAACACACCCCTAGACACACCTACTGTACTGCACACAGTGTACATGAGGGATACAGTAAGGATCACCTTTTGACACGGTAACATATAATACACTGAGGCCAAAAAAAGAAAAAAAACAACATTTCTTACTATTCCATGAGTTAGGCGACTCTCTTATAAGGATAAAATCAGTGGTCTTACAAATGCCACTCAGCCCACCCAAAACAAGTAAAAGGCAAGAAGACCAGAACTACACTCACCCACATAAAGTAACAGTAATTCTTACTGTCAACCCTCTAACTAAAGCTAGCACGGACAGTGTTACCAAAGCCTGGTAAAAGTTGATGGAGCCATCCGAGCTCCATCGCTGCCCTGAGAGCAGAAGCGTACCTTACATCCGAACATCAGAGACAGGGTGTTGTCATGGCAGGCAACTTTGCAGTGGCAGAGCATGGGCGAGAAGCAGTCCGGGTTTTTCACAATGGGAGACATTCCACTAGCAGTGCGAGAGAGAGTGCCTTTAGCTCCGGGACCACTGACGTCCAGAAAAAGCAAAAGCACACACATCCAGCCGGCAAGAGACGCTTCACTCCTGACTGAGCAAAGGGTCCGCCTTACACACACACACACACACACACACACACACACACATAGTGACTGAATGCATCCACTGCACACGCTCTCTCTCTCTCCCCCTCTCCCCAGAATCCTTTCCTCTATTATCTCTATATCATGCTGTCCCTCTCTCTGCCCCTCTTTCGCTTCTCAGGACACACCTTGTGTGCTTTAACTGCAGTGCTACTAGCTTCCGGTTTGAATCTGTGGAAGTGAAAAGGTGTCCTGACTAATGCTCAGTACAGTATATTCTGCATCAAGAAATCATACTGCTGACACTCTGGGCTGGATGTACGAAGCTGTTGGTGTCAGTCTCTGATGCAAATTTACCACATTCCGCCCACATGTTACGTCAAGACTGGCACACAGGAATAAACAAGCAGTTTATGACATGCACATGGAAAAGTGCAAAACGCTTGTCTACCCACTGCATATCGTCACTGCACAAAACAACCTAACACAACGGTAACAACACTACAACGTTCCAGGAGAAGGCGAAAACATTTTCAACTTTAATTTCAAGTGTATGGAAAAATATTTTATTACAATCATTTTGGAGCATTTCTATTGGTCCAATTATCATGGGATATTCAGATAATGTAGAGAGAAGCTGATATGTGCAAATGAAGCAGAAAAATATTGTGATATTGTGATATAGTGATTTTTTTTTGGCGGTATGCATTTGAAGGAGGATCACACAGAAAATGTGGGGAGATGCAGGAAGTGCGACAGACGGCATATTAGGGCTGCCCTCTAGAAGTCGATGAGTCGAATCGTCAGTAGAGAACCTTTGAGTCGACTGAGAACCTTCAAGTCGACTGACAACAGTGACGAGTTTTTTTTATTTATTTGATAAAAGCTTACAAAAAAAGACATTTTAATAATTATTAAAAGGGGAATAATAAATATATATTTAAGTTCTAACTGGGCTATGACGCATGCTTGCTAAAAAATTTAATCCACATGACAACGTGCGCTGGCGGTTCACCGGTGAAGGAAGCTAAAGCTGTGAAGCTGAGAAACACGGGTGGAACGATGTCTCAGAGAAAGTCTGGAGGAGCTTTTGAAGAAGAGAATCTGAACAAATTAAAGCTAATTCTGCTCCTCATTTAGTCAGACATCCAACACTGCTTCAAACCAGTGAGCTGACTTTCGTTTTAGACATAATGGCTGTTTGCGGTGAAGGAAAAACGGACCGAAGACGTTTGTTTTATTATAATTCCATTATTTTAGAACCTAAATTACAGATATTTTTATTTATTCGTTTACAGCTAAGATTATTTTCATTCAAAGATAAGTACAGTCACTTAATATGCCTGCCGATAAACGAGAAATAATTATTTCAAGATTCAAGATTCAAGAGTTTTATTGTCATATGCACAGCATAACAAGCAGTTACATTGTACAATGAAATTCTTACTTTGCAGTTCCTCCATTCACGACAGTCTTAAAAAATAAATATCAATATAAAAAGGAGAGAAAAATAAGAAGTATAATAAGAATATATATAT
>CM067490.1:1929779-1985794 GCA_034552555.1 Semaprochilodus insignis
ATATGTCTGAAACAATAAATATCCTGATATACCACATATACTCTTGATGTATCATAATGTTATATTTTTCCCTATTGCTGCCTATATATATATATATATATATATATATATATTTTTTTTTTTTTCTATATGTGGTATATATGGCATATGTGGTATATCAAGATATTTATTGTTTCAGACATCTCATCAGTTAAAACATAAGCATAACTGTTAATGTGTCTTACAAGAGTTCATTGCAAGCAGACTGCTGTTACTGGACAATCCATTATAACACAATGTAAAAGGCGGGTGGCATTTTGAAACTGCAGTTTAACACAACAATGATAATATGTATGTGATATACAGTACATGCTAGAAAGTATGCAATGCTCACACCAACCAGCAGAGGGCGTGACATGACAGAACATCAGCTCAGACACACAAGAGAAGGTTTACTTGCCAAATCAGCCAAAACATTTACGGCGCTCATTCAAAGTAGAGTTAAATGACTTTACAAACAACTTCAGAGCAAACATTAAGACGGCCTATATTATCAACAACAGACGTCAGCCTGTGTACTGCTTCATAACACATGCTTTTGGTGCTGGATGACTGGACCCCAGCATAATTAACCTATAAGCACAGAAAGTAATTACACCCAGGGATGCAAATTAGAGCAATTTGCAGAAGCAGTGACATTTTCAAACTAAACACGTTAAGACACAGTGTCATGAGCCACCACCTCGTTTAATCACAGACAGGAAACAACAAACCGGCTGCCGTCATCCTCACATCCCACTGAAGTGACTGAAAACACAATCCTGACACAGACAGTGAGAAGACATGAGTCGTTTTTAAAGATAGCCAACTACTTATACCTTGGTATAAAATACAGCGTCTGCTGTAAGCAGTACAGAAAGGCAAAGCTGTAAAAGCAAAGCAAGTGGAAACGTCTTTGCTATTTGAAGCTAAACTAATTTCAGGAAATGACTGGGTTGAGAGAGTGCTGGCAGGAGCAGCGCTCCGGCACTCTGTTGGATCAATACGCTCATAACCAGTCTAAGCAGCCATATCTCATACACACTCCTCTGAGCATGGATCTCCCCGTGCGGAAGCACATGGAGAGCCAAACCCAACCCCCTAATGACCAGTCTTATCAAGGTCAGACACACAGGAATTATTCGCTGTACCTCCAGAATACAGCATCTGGTTAAATGTCACTGTTCAAATCCACTCTGAGAAGCCGCGGGTCATCCGAGGTCTGCTAATCCTCCCCGCTGTGTGTAAACTGCACTGAGTGGTTCTGCTTCTGGCAGCTTTAAGCCACTGTCACAACTTCAGAGCCCTTTTACACAGCATTAGAAGAGCCATGTAGGGCAGCGTCAATAAAACATGATTGGCAGGTGGTTTGACCAGTCAAAGTCACTTATCAGTGCAGTCAAGTAGGGCCAGAATTGCATAAGCTCAGTCATGAATACTGCAATCACTGCAGACTGTCTTTAGTTCAAGAAGTAGTTCTGAGAAAAGTCAAATTTACAAAATTATACTCCAAATGTAGTCAAGCAATGTAGTCGATCAGTCAACAGATGTTGGGCTTTTGCTTCTTTAGTATGGCACTTGAGCTACAAAGCTAATGTTGCTAATGTTGCTAACTCATGTTTCAGTGTTCCAAAAACACATTATTTCTCTCATACTGTGCGTCTGTGTTCACCCTCTGTTAGACACACTTTGTTAGAGCTCCTGTGTCTTCAAGCCCGCCCCCCGATGAGCCTAGCGTGCTCTCATTGGTCAGCTCACCCAGTCTGTTCTGGTTGGTCAACTGCATCTTGTTACAAGGATTGTCCCCACGGCACTAAGGCTACTCTTCGAGGTAGATCTGAGCCACCTTCATGAGCCAGACTGGAGCAGGACGCTTCAGAGTGGTGCGTTTTTTCTGTTTTAGCTGTGTGTGTGCTGGGTGAAGGCATGCCAAGCTTGCCAGTAGGTGGGCATAAGGACTGCGTTACGAGATGATGTCACCTCGTATTAGAGAAAGGGGCTGGAATTCCAATGAGGTGTTTCAGGCAGCTGAGAAAAGTGGTTTCTGTGAGAGAGAATAGTGAATAGTGAGAATAGTGAATTCTGTCAAATTAAACAGATAGATAGATAGATAGATAGATAGATAGATAGATACTTTATTGATCCCGAAGGAAATTAAATAAAGCAATTAAATAAATAAGCAATTAAATAAAAAAACTGCATGCAATGTTACGGTACAGAACATCACACAACATGACAAATAACATTAAATGTAGGTTTTAGGCCAGAAAACCCCTTTAAGTAATCTGAAATAGACTTTCACATGTGGCTTCTGAAACTGACATACAGCCTTTAATAAAATTCTACTTGCAGTGCAATCTATTTTGCCCATTTTAAAGAAACTTTAGACAGTTCAGATATCAAACATGTCTTGGCTGATGTTCTACAGTTCAGGTAAGGGAGAAAACGTGAAAATTTGGTTTTGCAGCAAACTATTCCTTTAATGAGGGAACAAATAAATAAATAAAGTAGTTCAATTATGCCTCCAAAATAGAGGAGGCGAGAGAGATAGAATGACAGAAGGAAACACAGCGTGTCGTACACAGTGTTGAGGGAAAAGAACATTAAAAAAGAAGGAAAAGGAAAGTAGCTTCAGTGTTATATAACTGCTGTTCTACACAGTGTGTTCATATGACTCCATATCCCCCTCCCCAAAAAAGCTGTATCTTTAGCTTAATGTTGCAGCGTCGCCGTGATTCTCTATGCTCATATGCTCATTTGGCTGTGATCACTCTGCAGGCTAGGCTGTGAGGATTCTCTCTCTCTCTCTCCTTCTAGTAACATCACCACCACGCTGGGCTCTCGGCCCGCAGCGAGGTAACAAGTTGGAGAAGCCATGCTTTCTCCTTTCTGCTTTTCCATCAGAATAAAGCATACCTGCAGCTAAAAGCCCTACAGACAGCATTAATATTTCAGCACACCTTCCACAAGAGAAGCTCGAGCATATCCGCCAGTCTGAGCCAGAACTACACTAGGCTGAGCCATGAAGCCCAAACTACACTGCAGCAAATCACTTCCATGCAACAGTTCTGGCTGGACATGTTGCACAACCTGGAATTAGCCCTCCCTTCCCAGGAAGCATGTTTTAAACACAAGTCGGTCAAAGGGTTTACTCTGAGGCATCCACTAACCACACAGGCATGACGAGGAGTCCAGCATATATGATGAACAGCATCGGTCAGACTCTCTCCAGGAAGTTCCATGACGACTTTCCATTAGACAAAAGCACATTCGCCGTTACACAATACACGACCCTGAGCAGAATGTTAAAGCTGAAGTATTTATTCCAGAGCGCAGTCCAGTGTTAAAGGGGAATTCCACCTATTTTTCCGTAGTTGTAAAGTTACGTTATATTGTAGAGAATTCTGAATTGTTCACTGTGGTGTTAAGGGGATTAGATGTCCAAATCATTTAATGCCTCTAAAACCTACCTGAAATGAAATAATCACATATCGAGATATAGTTTGGGGACAGTGTATTGGTTTAAATGCTTTTAAATACATTCACAGTGGAGAGGTATATGTGGGCAAAAATATTAAGTCTTTTATCTTAAAACTTTTACCCTAATTTAATATTCCAAATAAAACCTCTTAAGATGTGTAGGGTCAATGATCAATGATTTTATTTTAGATAAAATGGATATATTTGTGTGGTAGACGTTACAGGCCATGGTTCTCATCACCACTATAATAAAGAAATCACATTTTTAAGAATATTATAAATATTTTAAAGAATATTTCGTCCCGAGAGCCATCAGGCTCTACAACTCTTCCCAGCGGGGCCGGAAGAGGGAAGAGGACAGATGAGGACTGAGTCTCATGTTAAATCAGAGGTTTATTTGTTGCACTATTACACTTTACTGTATATCCTGTACATCTGCACTCCTGGACACTCTAGACACTCCACTTTACTTAAACACCAATATATGCACAGGTTTATTATCTTTTTCAGTATTGTCATTATCTGCTGATATCTGGTTCGCTTGCACATTTATTATTATTACTATTATTATTATTATTATTATTATTATTATTATTATTATTATTGCACTGCTGTTTTTATCTCCGTTTTTTCACATTTTTCTACTGTTTTTTCTAGTTATTTTTGTATTTTTGTAGATAGACGTTCTTGTACATATTTATTCCCTCATTGTAATAAGTGAGATATATTGATCTATACTGTACTGGACTATTTACAGTTTATACTTTAATAGTTAATAATTTTTTTGCTGAGCCGGTACCTACCTATTTGGGTTCATTCTGTAGAACCCTCTTTGTTTTTGTCTTGACTGTGCTGTACTGTGAAAACTGCTACTGGCTGCTACATTTCCTTCGGGATCAATAAAGTATCTATCTATCTATCTATCTATCTATCTATCTATCTATCTATCTATTATTTAAACCTTAAAACTGAATCATGCAGAAGTTTAGGGAGTTCCTCTTAATCAGTATGGTAACTTCTCCAGAAGCAGTCCTCTCTACTTGATCATTATTCGTACACATGCCAACATCAATTAAGGCTTTTTCGGTTTGTTTTGTTTGGATTTTTTTTTTATTTGGTTTGTTAAGTTACCAATATGACAATATTTATGGTTACTGTGATATATTACCTCACAATATACTTTAATGAGCACATCATTAGCCCTGTTAAACTGATTAATAGTATTTTTTAAATGTGGCACACTTTTTGAAAATATTGTGATGCATATTGTGCACTGTGAAAATGTATTGCGATATTATATATATATATTTTGTAGTCAAAAAAAATAGTCAAGTTATAGTTTGACTAAGTAGGAGATAATCCTAGGATTACGATTACATCATTGACTTGTGGAAGTAAAGTTAAACATGCCTGACATGCAACCAAAAGTCCTGGTTCCACCCCTGCCAACAAAGACTACCAAACAGCCCAAGAAACTGCAGGAAATGAAAAGACAGCAGAGGAGAAGAAGGCACAGAGAAACTAATGGGACCTAGCAAGAGGTAAGACTAACTCCAGTGTGGCTTTCAGGCCCGGAAAGCCCCAAGAATTTCGAAATGCCTGAGAGCCGATGCTGAGTCAGCTCGCCTCTGCTTGACAGGTAATTATTTTTGCTTGGGAGGTTTTGGTGTAGTTTGCTATAGGGAAGGAAAGTGGTCAGATTGCCCCATGCTGGTTGCATTCAAAACACTAAAAGGTTAACAATGACCCGGGGCTCTTCAGGGTAGATGTAAACATGCGCACTGGCCACTGACCAAGGCAGGTATTCTTGAGAGCAAAATCAACAATTCAGGGAGGTTTAGATGTACGTGGCGGACCTCTTGGGTGGCTAATTCCGGTCGGACGCCTTGCAAGGACTCCTAACATGGCTTACGGCAGTTTAAAGAAGCACCAACAGCATGTTCAACACATCAGTACATCTACAGGATGCATGTAGGGATGAGGGTCCATGTCTTCAACCTCCTATAGCAGTAAGCCTGCTGGGATGTTGGAGACTCTAACACTGAAAACACTTTTACACCTTCAAGCAGATAATACAAACAAACGTGGTTTTAAGATCAATAATAAAGCTCACCGAGAGACTCATAGACAGGAGGCTTTAAGTACTAAACTGGCTCCAACTATTTCCAGGGCAAATCCATCATTTCCAGATCAAAACTGTGTCTTATTTGGCTAAAAACTCTCAGGCAAGTGCTTCAGACACTGCAAGAACTTCTCCAGACATGAGCTTGACATTGCTTTAACTGTCGGACGCAATAGACGATAAGACTTAAAAGGTACAAGCTATAAAAGGCAAATAAAAGAAGGAAGTGCCTCTGAAAGCCTGAAAAGGAAGAGCCGCTCTTATGGGTCTCGGTAGATGGGGCCCAGCTGCTGCACAGACAGAGCAGACAGCCATGTATACGGCCTCAGAGGAGTCATGAGCTACAGAGCCAGCAGACATGAGAACTAGAGCACAGTGTAAATTAATTAAAGTTTTGATTGGGGTTTAGATGCTGTTTAATTACGGCAGTGAAGGCCAATTAGCTCTGAGCTCTGGCACATATACAGCTGTAAGAAAGGGTTCGTTAGTCCCTGTGGAATTAACTGGATCGTAGCATGAATGGCTTCCACAATGAGATCTTCATCTCATAATGGAAGTGAGGATATTAGGATATTAGTTCCAACCTACTTTGTCTTATAAAACCACATGACCTTAGTTACCTGTGCCTAAAAACTGAATATCTGTTCAATATCTGTGTGGCTTTTATTGAAAGAGATTTCAGAAGAACACAGGAGAACGGTTCAGCTGTTAGTTTGACCTGCTGTACAATCTAGAGTGTGGAAAACAAATAAATGTTGCTTTTCTGCTCTTCACAGCAGATTTCAAATGCAATACAGTCTGATCAAAAGAGATTTCACGTGGCCTTAGGAACGAAGTTGTCGATGCTCATAACACTCGAAAGGGGTAGAAAGGGATTTCTAAGAAGACTTGGTCCTCCAGCCACAGTCAGACAGAAGACATCCAGCACTGCTGCCACTCTTCTAAGACATGGATGTCCATCTTATAACACCTTAAACAGGTGACATAAGGTGACAGGTTGTCAGGGACAAAGAACTGGGCTCGACGTGCGCAGAGCTAAAAGCCAAAGGAGGTTTATTTGATAAGTCCGTAGTCAAGCACAACAGCAAAATCAAGGCAATCATAACAAAAGGGGTAATGCAGGGTCACAGACAGTGAGACAGGGGGAGGTCGAAAACCAGGAAGTCAAAACAATCAAGCAAACAGATCTAAAGGGGAAGAGCAAAAGAGAGCAAGACGAAGACAAAGGAGATCAGAACCAGAGACACAAGCAAAAGGCAAGAGAGAACCGCAAGGGTTTGGCAAAACTTCGCAAAGACTGTGTGTGTGTGTGTGTGTGTGTGTGTGTGTGTGTGTGTGTGTGTGGAGGGCGGGGGGGGGTTATGAACAGGAAGTGAGGAGAACGTCAGCTGGCATCAAACAGTATTCTGGTGAGGTAGAGCGTGAATGACTGGTTGACTGAGAACATGTGCGTGTGACATCATCGGGTAGTGCACTCTGGGAAATGGAGTCCAGGAGATCGGCGGTGTCAGGGAGACCTGAGGGCGTGACAGATGACATGTCTGTGTTAATAGGTTGTTTTCCGTTACCTGATGCTGATGATGTGCGAAATCCAGATGGAGGGCAGTAAGTGAATGATAGAATGGACGAGATGAAGGTGAGCCCATACTATGCTAGTATAAACGATATTACCAAAGAAAGGTTCAAACAGAAAATCACAGATACGTTGAACCTTGTAACAGTCACTTTAAGTGCCCTTATGTTAGGTGCATGTGCACTAGAGTGTACGAGAGAGAGAGAGAGAGAGAGAGAGAGAGAGAGAGAGAGAGAGAGAGAAGTGAGACATCAACAGGTATGTACGCATGATGATTAGCTTGGGGTTGTAGCCTGTATGTTGTACCTGCTGCTGCTATGCTGGATTGTGATGAGTGCAGTGTGGGTGTTTCCATGCCCATGTCCAGGGGTGTACAGGGCAAGTAGCTATTCACTGTTTGCACCTCTCTCCGCGGGAGCGTTCGCCCATCACCCGTATTCTTTACAATGTGATGTTTGTGTAATAAAGAGCGATTTCATCTGAACAGAAAAAGATTAGCTGCTATCAGGGCAAAAAAGAACTCCCTTCTCCTTCAGACGTCCTTCTAATCAAGACAACAAACATAAACATATAGAAGTACAGAGACATACAACTTCGTTGTTAGTGGTCTGGTCGACCTCGGTGCCAAAATGCTCCGCAGTTGTTGTCGTTTGGTTTTCTTTTACAGTTCTGTGGATTAACTGAGCAACAAACATTATACTCAGCTGCGCCTTTCAACATTAACGTTACCGCTGTTTACTTGCTGTAACGTAGGTTTTATGTCTATCTCCAGTGCACAGTCACAGATCCCAATGTACAAAATACAACACTCGCTCCTACTGACCGCACAATCAGGTCAATTCCACCTTAAATGGTGCAGCACCTGAATAAAAAGCTGGTTTCAGCCTTGTGCAGTCAGTAGGAGCGAGTGCTGTGTTTTGCACAGTTGATCTGTGGGTGTATGCTGGAGATAGACTTAAAACAACAGCTACAAGAAACACCACTAAATTCAAACAAGACGTCGGTGAACAGGAAGTTGCCTTCACCCTCATCCTGACTGCTGAAAAAGATTCCGCCATTTTTGGGTTAATTTCCTGCATTTTGTCCCTCATTAACAACAGCTGTACATACCTGTTAAAAGCTCCTTGTGTTTTTTTTGGCTGAACTGATTTTGAGCAACCGCAAACAATGTAAACCTTAGTCATTTCGAGAGTTTGTGATAGAGCTCCCTATATAAAAACATCACCGCCAAGCCATGACATGACGTTACTTCCAAACAACCACTAAAGTCACCATGGAAAAAAATTAAAACAAGTGTTGCTCATGGGGGACTGCCAGTAAGGAAACCACTCATCTCTAGACACTTGGATGTACTGAAATAAAGTTTTTTACCTAACTGTGAAGCATGGCGGTGGATGTATAATGTTGTGGGGTGGTTCTGTTGGCTAGCAGCCATGGAGGAACTAATCCAATAAATTCTACAGCAGAATTCCATGGCATTTGTCTGGGACCATCAATACGAAAACCAATAACAGAGTAGAGCTATATATCAGAATGGCTATGTCCTGTCCTGACCTCAGTCTGTGGTCTGATCTAATGCAGGCCATTAATGCTGGGTGGTTAAGTTTACCTTCTGATTCTGCTATATACAAAATCCAAATGTTTTACATCAGTGACTGTGACTGTTTAAACCATGTGTACACTAAGTATATGGAACTGTAAAATGTTTTTGTGTCTCATATAGTATATTCCCTACAGGTTTTGTGACACATTGTTTACCCAGGTGGAGAGGAAGTAAATTAACCATGTGGCAAAACCACAAATGATAAAACACACTTATGCACACCTGAAATACTGCTTATAATGTGATGACTATTCTCCCTCTCTGTTCTGCATGTAACACATAGACATTCAATTCAATTCAACAATTTTAACGGAATTAAATTCATATTTATTTGTTTTTGTAAGTTTTACAAAACTAGGTTTTATTCATCACCACTTAATACTTCATAAGACCAGTGCTTTGCATCCATAACACTGTGTCAATGGACTTATTCTGATGTAGCTATTACTATTTTCATTCGTTTTGAACAGTTATGGCTGGTGGTTTTGTAATTTAGTTTTTTCTGCTGTTTGTTTAAAGTTTGTTTAAAGTTTGTTTACACAAGAAAATAGGGTCTGTACTTGGGGCACATCCAGTTAGAGACACAGTATGTTCATTATAATGCACTGTCTCATATCAACACAGTGAAATCCAGCATCCTCTATCAAACAGTGCATTTCATGTCCATATCACGCAGCCCTAATTATCTGCCTCTACTTGGACTCTAACTGCTCAGAGACAGGGGCTGTATTTATTATTTATTTATTTTTCTAGAAATTACTGGATGAGGTTTTGGCTTGCGGACCATCATGGAGTCTGGATATTTAATTGCCTATTCAACCATTCAGTCCAATTGGGTAAGGTTTGAAAGGAAACAGCCGCAGCTGTACAGGCAGGCTTTTTTTCTAGGAGCTAAGCAGACAGCTGCAGTGGACTGCTTTTGTGTTCCTGCCATGACTAAAGAACGGCTGCTCATCACAGAAGGTCCTCCTGCTCTCTTGCTAAAGAAAGAGACAAAAATATTCAAAGTGAAGACAACAGCATTATTAAAAACTCCACTCCACTGTGAAACAATTCACCAAATTTTAGGAAGTACAACCTTTTTAAAAAGCACCTTTGTTATTAGTCAACATTGATATTTTAATGGACAGGATTGAACCAGTCAGAAGGGTTTTTGCCTGTTTTAGATCACAATCACTACCAATTTTGTAGTGTAAATTGGCTTTACAAAAAGTTTTACAAACAACAATATGAAACGAAGAGTGAAACATGGTGTTCCACAAGGTTCTGTTGTAGGGTCCATACTGTTTCTCTTTTTAACAGCCCCTAGAACACAATATTGTCATAATTACCTTTATGCTGATGATACACAGCAATATCTGTCAGCTCACACAGTTAAACATACTGGAAAACTGTGTTAAAAACACAGAAGGGAAATTCCCCCTGCAAAATACTGATAAAACAGAATGACTGCAGCTCAAAAAGTCCCAAAATAAGGCTGCAGATTTTTTTTTTTATAGCCTGTAACACCTTTAGGTTTTAAATGTCCAAGTGCCAGCTGTAATACTAATGCTGCATTCCAGTGGTGTAGGAAACTGGGAAGTATCAATTTTCCCATTGGAACGGCTGACAAATTCATACTTACAACGGGCAAGTCAGGATATAGGTCAGGACATAGGTTACAGTATTAGAGTGAAAGGATAAGTATATAGGGGAAACCTGTATAATTGAAAGTTGGCTCTAGTACCCTGTTGGCCTGCCTCTAGCCTGGATACAAGACGAGATACGGTTAGGCATGGAGGCATGCAGGTTCCTTGTGGTATCCTGCGGCACATTTGCTCACAGACGTTGCAGCTGGACCTGTAGATCCTGCACACTCGTAGGTTGCTGAAGCTGGTGTCCCAGCTAGTCCCATAAATGTATCATTGGTGAAAAATACAAAATTAAAAAATAAATACCTGATGTGCTTCTATAGATGTGATCTATGTACTTTTAAACAATAAACATCAGGATATGCTTTCTCTGGAACTCCATGTGGTGGGCGTATCCACGAACGAGAACCCAAAGTGCACAATGTGAACCACTGAGCGTCCTGTGAGTAAATGCGACCAGCATAGAATCAGATACATGTGACTGATCAGCTGGTCACTGGTTATGGCCAATCAAGCTGAAAACTATCAAGTTCCGGTCAAGAGCCAATGATCAAAGCACCCTTAATTCTATCACTTGAGCAACACATTTAAATCAGACACAAGCTAACCCTATAAGATGCTGGGAAATTAGCTCTTTAACATCTTAACTAATCTCTTTCCTTAACACTGGCTCTTTAAACTGGCTCCAACTAGTTCAGAATGACGGTGCACATATGTTTACCAAAAAAGAACAGCTGGTAATTTCTCTGGAGACTGGGACATTAATCAGAAGCAAAATTACTAACAAGTAATACTTCCATATTACTCATCTCCTATTTAGGTCACACTGGCCTCCTGTCAAGTTCTGTATAGACTACAACATCTTGCTTATGACATTTAAAGCTGTTAATGGCCTACCTCATCTCACCAATCTCTTGAAGCAGACCACTTTAGTCAATTGTGAATTCCTAGAATCACTTACAGCTCAGCTGGTGGAACATCCATTTCCTATATAGCTCCTAAAATCAGGGAAGAGTAGGCCAGAGATATTTAGCGATAGTTCATGAATCATGTAGACGTTTAAACTAGTAAAAAAGTAGTTTGAAGGTAGTTTTGAAGTAAATACTTAAAGTATAAGAAATGTACTGAAGTATGGAGAGTAACAGGAGCATGATTTATTATGGCTCTAATGTCCTATTATCATTTCTGGAACAAGACTCTTAATCAGCTCAGTGTAGGTGAAGAGACTCGAGTGTCTCTCAGTCCACCAGTCTTTAATAGAAGCTCATTCATTAGTCTGACACTGACGTCTATTACAATCATCATCAGCACAGAACACTGAAGGAGAACAGGTTCCATTAGCTAGAACCAAGCTCTGTCCAACAGGCCAGAACAGGCTCAAAACAAAGTGAACGCTGTACCCGGATTGGTGGGCTCAATTCATGCTTCTCTCATTTGGCATGTTACGTTTTTATGCATAAGCCAAAATTAAGGACAGATACACCGACACGCTACTTACAGCACACTAACGCATTACACTTACCGAGTTACCATACACCAACACGCTACTTACAGCACACTAACACATCACACTTACCGAGTTACCGAACACCGACACGCTACTTACAGCACACTAACACATCACACTTACCGAGTTACCGTACACCGACGTGATTAAACAAGCTTATAGCGTAGGTCCTCCTATAACTGCTTCCAAGAGCTCATTAAAGTCCACATACACATACATTCTCCTCTTTCTCCCTCAGCTCTACGTCAACATACACACATAGTATCTTCCTCTCACACAATATATCACACACGCATCACCTCTCTTGCTCTCTCTGCCCATGAACAGACAATACAGCTGCCCAGGACAAGTAGAATCAAAGCATTTCTTACGGCTCACAGCACCAAACTGGCCATGGAACTAATCACAAAAGCAGCGTCACTAATCACAAACAGCTCCAGGCAATTATCTCCTCTAACACAGGAGTGAATGGAGCGGGCCAGCAACTGTCACTCACAGCCGTCCGGCTGCTAGCAGCCACAGCTCGGCTGAGCTCGCGTGAGCTTCAGCCCGCATGGAGCAGTGCTGGAAGTTGTGTTATACGCTTGAGGCTCGGCGCCAGGGAAAGTTCCGGAACATAATGTGAATGCAAATGGGAGCGAGCTCTGCAGTGGACCTTTGCTCCTGCAGTAAGAACAGCAGGCTCACACACGCAAGCTAAGCTGCAGTACATCAAAATGCACAAGTGAGTCAATAATCTGCCATGCTTAAAAACAGGTTTGGATCATGTCAACCAAAACAATTCACCGCTATTGGATTACATGAGCCCTTGATCAATGAAAACACTCAGAAAATACTTGTGAACAGGGTCAAGATGCTCACAGAACATGGTAAAAACAGTACTGGTGATAGGGCTGCATTGCATATTGCAGCCTTTGGTATATAATACAATATAAGCTCGCTAGACAAAATATTAGTCTCCTTGTGTGTTTAAGGTGGTAGTAACTTCAGGCTCCTGCAGACGGCACTGCATGAGGATGATGGGGCTATAATTCCCTGTGGGGTGTGAGTGACGGGATGCATAGATTGGGAAGAGGTGCTACAGTGCAGGGAATGTCTCGTTCCATGTGTGGAAAATGGCTCCAAAGCAGATGTTAATGACTGGCTAACAGGAGTGACTGCATTTGGGCATGTTAAAGCCCATAGTGTGAAGGAAGTAGCTGAGGTGTATGGAAGCGTACGGTCATACGGGTCTACCAGCAGTGGCTAAAATCCCAGTCTACAGGGAATTCTCCTTGGAATTGCGCCAGGGAAGGCATCCACCAAATCTGGACCAACAGCACAATTCTTTGATGCAAGAGTGTCTGAACATTGATGTGGCTACATCCAGAAGCCTGTTAGCGATGGGTGTGGCTGGTACACCTGGACCTAATAATTAAGAGGGGTGTCCACATGCTTTTGGCTATAAAGTGTATATTTAACCCTGGACAATTCAGGACCCATTGGTGGTGCAGGCTTCCATTTCTCACCCATACAATTTAGGAATAACGACAATTTTGCATTATAGTCCATGTAGTATTCCATGTACTACGCCTGGGATTCCGTTAACCCAAGCAAGTCCTATATTGAAACAGAAAATGGAGCAAATTGAGGTGCTCGGGTTCGTAAGCTGTAGCACTGAACTGTTGTAAAAGTCACGTTTTCTAAACATTCTAGAGCAGCTGCTTCTGGCTTTGGTGCAGAGATTCGCCAACTGCAAGGGGCGGTGCAGGTTTCAAAGCAGAACACTCTGCAGGCAAAAGGACACGCAGTGGGTCAGTGAGGTACAATAACTTCCCTCCTACTGTCACGGTGTATCACGGACTCCAAAATAGAAACTTTTTTCACAAAATTTAATTATGAAAACAACACATACTCACAGAGCTGTGAGATCACAGTAAGAGTTTAACACTGAAACGCTGAAGGTTTTGGCTCAAACACTTGCTCAGCAGCAGGATGCACTCACTGGTTTCCTGGTGTACTGTCACAAAGTGTCCCAGGCCAGAAGAAAAAGTAGCGTGTCAGGGAAAATCGCTCTCCCAGGAAATAAAACGCTTATTGCACAGTTCCCACCTCAGGGCAGGAACCCTTTACTGTTCAGCATCTGCATCAATTAGCCCCTGAGAGCAAATGTCAATAATTTAATCAGCAAAAGCAAAATGATGGGATAATTAAGCAGGCTGTGACCAAGGCAACCACGCTCATTAACCCCTAGAAGTCACAGTTATCAGTGCCAACAACAAAAGCATGATGCAATTCCAGATGAATTATTTCTCACTCAAAGCTAATTAAAACAACTCTGTCAAACGTGCTGATTTTAAACTTTCAATCCGAACCACATGCATTGGTTAGTAGAAGAGGAGATTACTTTTTATTATGGCTCGAATAGGATGAAAATACGTTCACAGGTTTGTTTCACTTATTGAAAATAATGAAAACTGGAAAGTACAGACTGCAGAGTAACTCTGATGTGAATTATTGTGAAGCTTACTGTATAATGAGTCTGTACAAAAAAAAAAAAAGTCACATGTGACTGAAACGTACCTAATAGTGTGTAATACCTCTACAAGCACGAAAACAGCTGTGACTGGATTTGGCATGGAGTGGACAAGTTCCTGGATGTAGGCGACATCAATGTTCAGACACTCTTACATCCAAAGAATTGGTCAGTTGGTCCAGATTTGGTGGATGCCTTCCCTGGCACAATTCCGAGGAGAATTCCCTGTAGACTGGGATTTTATCCACTGCTGGTAGACCCGTATGAGCGTACGCTTCCATACACCTGCAGATTCAGCTACTTCCTTCACACTATGGTCTTTGGCACGCCCAAATGCAGTCACTCCTTTTAGCCAATCAGTAACATCTGCTTTGGAGCCATTTTCCACACATGGAACGAGACATTCCCTGCACTGTACCACCTCTTCCCAATCTATGGATCCCGTCACTCACACCCCGCAGGGATTCATAGCCCCATCATCCTCGTGCAGCGCCATCTGCAGGACCCTGAAGTTACTACCACCTTACACACACAAAGTGAAATTTTTTTATCTAGTGAGCTTCTAATTAAATATAATGAAATAATATAATTAAATATATGGTAATTTGCAAATGTTTGAGCACCCTTAAGCAAAAATAAGTGTATATATTCCCTACAAAGAACACACTTCTGCACATTTGAAAGCACAATTACTGTTCATTTGCTGAATTAAATATATTGGGGAAAAAATAAAATATACAATGTTACAAATTGTGACACATTTTATAGTTTATGTTTGTTTTCTCAATTAATACAAATTATGAATATTACATTTGCAGACAAAAAACACCAAGAAAACATTTGACCACATATGGCATATGCATATGACTGTTGCAGCCAGCAGAGCTAAGTTACTACTGTCAAATAGCATATGAATATCAGGATTTTTAGGAGTTTAAACCTTAAGAGCATTATCAGAGACAGATGAAACTGAATGAACAGTTTTAGGTATGGATTGTTTAAAATGAGGAAAAACAGGAGTGTGGGAGAATACCTTCCTTTTTTAATGTAGCACAAGAGACACTACAGACTGGAGACTTACACTGGAGACTAGCCTACTTTCCATTCTTGTGTTGGAACAAGTCATGTGGCTTGGCCAGCAAGTCAGCAAAATCAGGCTCAAATGCATCATTCATTTTGTCTATGTTTAATCTGCTTGCTGTACTTTTAACTCTCTGACTCAGTAAACATTTTATAAGCTATAGTTAAAAACAGTTAGTACTCAGGTGGGTTGATGAGAGTTGCAAAGTCCGATCATCTATACCGATCATCTATATCTGTCTAGAGCTATCTGTCTTATGTTTGTTAGCTTTGGCAATATTAAAGTGGACCTATTATCCTCATTTCCACTGTTAATAATGTCATTTTTGAGGTCTACTAAGATAGATTTACAAGCTTCAATTTCCCCAAAGCAAAATATTTTACTCATATTGTTCATCTGTATTCACCCAGTCCGAAACTTTCTGTTAGAGTGCTTCTGTATGTATGCTCCGAGTCCTGACGTGCCCAGAGTGCTCTGATCGGTCAGCTCACCCTCTCTGTTCTGACTGGTCAAATACCAGAGCGGCATCCAGCTACAACCTGCTCCCACATATGGAATTAAGCTGTAAAAACAGGTTGTTTTGCATCTTAATTCCATATATATGAATGGTAGTGACATTTGGACACTTTGCAATGTTTACATACTAATTCATGTATATCTTCTATGATATGGGTAGCCTTACATTTACGGCATTTAGCTGACGCTGTTGTCCAGAACGACTTACAAGGTTAACTGTATTACAGGTAGGCCAGTATGTGTTAGGAGTCTTGCCCAAGTACTCTTATTGGTATAGCACAGCATAGTCACCCATACCAGGATTCGAACCCCAGTCTCCCACATGTGGTGGTGGCTCCCTGGTGAGTAGTGGTGTTATCCGCTGAGCTACACCAACCACTAGCCTTGCTTTGTCAGGCTCTCTAGGTACCTTTAACACTTAACATGCCCAGAAATGCCTACTACTGCAGGGAAAGCAAATTTGACTGACATGCAAAACGGCCAATCCCAAGCCTGCTACTTGACCCAACATATAGAAGGAGTTAATAGCAAATTCACAACATAAGTAGTAACTCAGTAAACACAGATGTATATGATGTGTGGAGCGTCTGTGGCTGAGACTGGTTGCTGGGTTGAACTCTTGAGCTGGAACAACAAAATATTGATTCACGCTGGATCAACACAAAATGATACATGGCAGTGCGGATACATGGAAGCTCAACTAGTCAATCAGAATTGAAAAAGTATGGTCAGGTTAACAGACTAACAGCGTCTGTGGCTGAGACAGTCCAATAAAAACCAGCCGTGTCAGGATAAAGGCATTGTGGTAACAGGTCCATCACACTTTCATAACAGCTGATATAAACCTACGTAAAGGTTAATACAGGGTCATTCTAACAAGTATCAGGCTGCATTTGCCAATTTCAGGGTCATTTCATCTTAGTAAGCATTATGGCAGCTGACACTTGTTGGAACAGGTCATCAAACAGTAAATGTCTATATGGATTTCTGTCAGGTATCATGAAAAGCCTGTGTAGGTGACATGTAGTCTTGGGTGATTTAGCTGCTTAGCTTAGAGTGCAACATATGACCATGCAATGTCACAGAGTGAGTTCAAGTCAACCATCCTCTGTGTGTGTGTGTGTGTGTGTGTGTGTGTGTGTGTGTGTGTGTGTGTGTGTGTGTGTGCGTCAGAGAGATAGGAACAGCATCTGTTAGTTGCCTATGTTTACTGGTCAGACAGGCACAACGAAGGGGTAACATGAACTCTCTCTCTCTCTCTCTCTCTCTCTCTCTCTCTTACTCTCTGTATTACTCTCTCTCTCTCGCTGTCTCTCACACACACACACACACACACACACACTGTCTGGCCATGTAAGCAGGACGTAACAAGAGAGGCAGAGTGAACAAAGGCGATATTGTGCCGGGCTGTGGAGAGATGGGCAGCAGAATGAAGAATGCACTCAGAGATCCAGACTGGAGCTGATCAACGGAGAACGTGTGAACACACAACTGGGAACACATTCAACTCATACATAATCTCCATCTCTCTTCATCAGTTTCACTTCTAGTTTTCTTCTCACCCTGCTTCTCTCTCTCTCTCTCTCTCTCTCTCTCTCTCTCTCTCTCTCGCTCTCTCTCTTTCTGTTTAATTCTGTTTCTATTTCTTTCATTCCCACTTTTTTTCTCTCTTTCATTCTAATTTCTGTCAGTAAGTCTTGACGATGTACTGTTTGTTAAAAGCTAGTTTCTCCTTACGATTTAAAATGAGTTACTTTCAACTAACGATGAGCGTGTAGAAGTAGTCCTGCATGCTCAACCTACTGAAATACTTCTATCTACCTCTCAGGGAGAAACACACAGCTAACTCATCACATAACGTAAGTGTGTATAATTTCAGGCTTGATTTTGTTGCAGGATCGGATCAGATTTTGCTCCCGATGTCCTAGCTACTATTTTGTGCAGGCAAAGGTTCAATATGGATACCTGGTACCGTATTGCAGGTCAATCTTTTATTTAAGTTATTGATTCTCTTAATTCATTTTTAATGTATTTTAGTATATAAAGCATATCACAATCGCAATTAGGAAATGAACAATACCGGAATCATATTGACAGAAAATTGATTGAAAAATAAATCAGTATTTGACAGATGTTTATATTGGAAACCAAGTTGCGAGAGACCCTAATGTTTAGTCAGTGGTTAGATTAGATTAGACTAGATTAGATTAAGTTTAATGGTGTGCTGCTGTCCGAAAGTGTCTTACATTTTACTGTATCTGCAACCTTTAACACATGCATTATACTGACAGGTGTAATTTATTGCCATCAGCAGAAATGTAGATGAAGAAACATGGATAATGGCATCGTGATTCCCATAACGGTGCATCCAAGTGCAGTAATATTAATACCAATATTAAGTGCAATACCAATATTTTGTCCATATCATGCGGGCATATCTATCAGCATGCTGGCCTGTTGGTGTGTAGGTGGGCACAGGACTGGTGAGAAGTGTCATATCTTTCCCAGCCAAAACAAATGTGAGAGAAACATGGCACAAAAGGCCATCAGACTAGACATACAGCCTCCATCCTTCACAGAGACACACTCACACGCAAACAGCACTGGCATCTGCTCCTTGACTACAGTAAAGTGCTTCCCTGAGTTAGAAGCTGGAGCACACAAGTGTACACTTCCACAATCACTCCATCTGCAGTGCTTCAAAAAAGAGGCTCCTTATACCCTCCTGCCCCCATTCCAAGAACCGCCGAGAAAAGTAGAGAAGGAGAGAAAAACTGAGTGAACAGACAGAGACGAGAGAAGTGCAAGGAAAAGATGACGAGATGATGACACGGCCAAGAAGTGCAGAAGCAGATGCTAGCGGGCCGGCACTGGCGAGAGAAGACACAGATGGAGGGAGAATTTCAGAGGGAGAGAGAGAGAGGGGAAAAGGGAGAAGACAGAAAGAGAGCTGGGCGAGACACTTTTGCTGCAGTTGTTCTGTCAGAGTTTGGCGAGAGCAACCTGAATAAAATGCCAGCGAGCGAACACTCAATCGCTTTACCATCTTTACCATGTTAGTTCTACTGAAAGCTAAAATAGCTCTTCTAGCCCCCATTCTCTGCTCTTACCTCTGAGCTGCTCTGCTTCTGCTCCTGCATGGCTGGGTGTGTGTGTGTGTGTGTCAGTGAGTGTGTGCACAGTCTTCAGGCAGACAGCACAGGGGTATGTGTGTGTGTGTGCGTGGACTCGTCAGAGCGGCTCCCCTCTCTCTGGCCAGTGGTGAAGTGTGTGTGTGTGTGTGTTTGAGATGTGGGGCAGCCCCTGAAGTGCTTTCCCATCGCTGCAATCAGCACTCTGCGGCACACAGCGGAGTCTACCACAGGGAACCAGGCCAACCGGGAACTAAAAGGGCCAGGGCCATGTGCTCAATCGGAGCCATTTCACTGCAACACATGGTCCCACAGCACTTCTGTTTCTCTCTTTGCTAATAATTACACACACAAAAAGCTACCCCCCCTATGTCTCGATTTATGCATTGTGCACTACTATCAGTGATACCCAGTGTTGGTCATGGAGTATCCCTGTCCCACCTACTGAGCTAACACACCTGATTCAATTAATCAGCTAATTAGCAAGTACTTCCTGGGTGTTATACTGCGTTCAGGTCCTCACCTGAAGCACATGCAACATGCGCCTACAGCACAGGAAAAGAAAACATGACATGAGCGCCATAGACCGTACGGTTACAGCTGATCGTAGATCATAAACGCATCAGGTATACCATCAACATTCACGTTTGTTGTTTCCCAGTTGTAAATGCTGTTTGAGTTCAATTTCCAAGCCTGGAAATTGAGAACTGGCATTTCGCTGTTGCCAAATAAACAAATAAGTTTAGGGAAAACACAAATGATATTTTGGTCAATCTGGGCAAAGGTAAAAACATGGAGCTATCCTTAAACTGTAATTGCTTTTTTTCTGAAGATGACATTATCAGACGTGGCCTACAGCATTAATGTGATAATATACTTACACTGTGACTGACGGAAGGGCTTTAGTTAAAAAATAAAGTCAGGACAGACTGTAGAACCTAGTCAAAGGCTTCTCAGATTATCCTGGCTGCCTCTGCATCATGAAGTAGCATCTCCGCATCAGCAAGCTGCACCACGCTGCAGCAGTCAACCATGTAACGCCCACATAACAATCCCCATCTGCACACTCTCCCGCACCGATTCATTCACCAAGATGACACCAAGTCATGCAGTATATGCACTGGATGTGCACATCTCTCTCGCCCGATCCTGCAGGCAATGGAAAATACAGCAAAATCAATGAAATGTCTTTATTACTCACACGCCACAAATCAGCTCTGTGCATTGGGCCGTCCAAACCTTACAAATAATTAGGTGCTTTTCCACCCAGAGTAATGAAAGCACTGGAGTTAATGTGAAGTACAAGCTGCTGGGCCAAGTGTCGTACTGTCCATTCCTCAGACTAAATGGTGCATCACACTGTACCTTTCAATGAATATGGAAAAATGAATAAAAGAATATTGGTTAAATTACCCAGATGAGGATCCTGAAGTTAGCTGTTAGCTGAAGGGAGCTAAAAGCATTGCATATTTAAAAGAGGAAATATCCCTCTTACTTGGCAGCTCAACAAGAAAACGAAGAAGACGAGATCACACTTCAGTGAGACCTGGTGGATCACGAAACCTGAAATACACTCAAAACAATAAATGATATATTGCTGTATTAAATTAACTGCAATGCATTAATTCAAATGAGAGTCAGTACATTGTTACCTCAACATAAAATTAATTTGCTGAACAAAACAAACATTTCTGTGTTTATTAGGTTATTCTGGTTCTATTGAAATGGAATTCTACCAGTAGTTTTCATTCACTCCAATATAATTCCATCAGTTCTTCTCCATAAGTAAAGCAGTTAGTGACTTTATTTAAAGTGGACAATTTTTCAGTTTGTTAATCAAACCTTTCAGTCTACTTATGCTTTCATATTTGAGACACAGAGGAAACTGAACTTTACAGTGGTGTTCTTTGGTGGTCTGTCCACCTATGGTGAAAAGGCAACTTAACAATATCTTACCGGAAAGAAATAAAAATGGATATATGCATATATATACATATATATAACTTGTTTATATATTGTCGCTGTCCAATGAAAAACATGTATCTCCACTTTTGTCCATTTTTACTTTTATGCATCATTTGAACACATCAGCTGCTGTTTACACTGAGTGAGAACCTCAAAATGAATGGACCGACAGAAATGGCCCAAAACTGTTTGGAAAGACGTCTGGTTCCATTGACTTACATTAAAGTTAAATGAGGTTTTTGGCCTCTCCTGTAAAGTTGCCATTTTGGAGATACTTGTTTTTCTTTGGACAGCGACAATATAATGTGTATTATATATATATATATATATATATATATATATATATATATATATATACACACACACACACACACACACACACACACACATCTTTTGTCTCCAGTTTGTCTGCCACTCTTCCTCTCTCCATCTCCATTTACTGACATCAAAGACAGATTGGCTTTAAACATCATAGACTTTTTTCCCCATCATTAAAATAAAATAAAACCCCAGAATTCAATCACAAAATGATTTGGATATTATAGAGGATATTACATGTGTGGCTTAGCCATTGTGGCTCCTTATTTGTATTTTTTTTCCTTTTGACATCTGCTTGACATTTGAGCCCGAGGCCGAATTCGCGTGAGAAAAAATCCAATAAAACCACAGATGCACTTATTCTTGGATAGCAACTCTTATGCACAGNATACATATATATATATATATATATATATATACACAAATATATGTTATAAATATGTTATAAAAATATAAATATATTTTTGTTCTTACTGAGATCAAATATAAGAATACTTTTAGTTTGTTTTTTAGTTTTGTGTGAGACAAATTCATATCCTTGCATGCAGTGTAAAACAGGGCTCAGCTTACTTCTGGCATTTTACATATACACACATCACGAAATCCACTTCTATGACTGAACTTTGGAGGTGTGGAAAAACTTCTGTGTGTGGATATTTCTTTAAAAAACTACAAACAAAACTCCTAGAAACAACAGTAGCTGGGACAAAGACTAGACGGGCAATACAGTATGTCACCCAGTTCTACTGTCCATGCATGAATGAGGGTATTCTCAGGCATTATCAGAGAAATCAACAGTGTCGCAGTTGCGGCCTTCTTAAAACGTGGCATGGACAGCGCTATCCTCATTGTACACAGCAGTGAGGGACTGATGAATGAAAGCTCTCTCATGGCTCACATTACTTCCCTCACCTGCTCCTCCACCGCCCATTCACAGAGTCACGCTTAGCATCTGTGAGCACTGAGTAAAGGTGTTTGGAGGAAACTGCAGCTGCAGCTTATAGAAGGTTTGAATGGTCTAATGTGTAGTAGTGATCGATTTCAATAGCATTTTCAAGTATATGGCAGCATCATGGTATCAGACGATGCTTCATTTTGCATAAAGTTTCATGTTTACTCACATGGCTTTTTTGTTTTGTTCTGTTTTCTTTTTCTAAAATTACATTCAAGGATCCGCACACAGTCTTGTAATCGTTAATCAGACAGAAACCAAACCTCCAGTAAGACAAATTTCTAGTTATCTATGTACTGGAAATCGGTAGCAGTCAGCAAATTACACACATTATAGTTAACCCGTCTTTGCACAAAATAAAACCTAAAAATAAATATAAAAATAAACTGCTTGGCCACAAGGATAACCTGATTATTATGGTTTTACCTGTTTTTAGACTGGATATTATGCATGATAATATTGTTAACACCTCTAAAATCACTTGCTCTGTTTACATGCACAAAATAACTCTTCTAAGGGTGACTTCACACCGAATTTGGTCCAAGCCTTTTGACTTTTAAATTTGGTCTGAACCAAAAAACACCAGGTGTGAAAGAACCAAAATTTGGTCTAACCAAAACAGATGGTCCCGGCCCAGGTCAAACCGAACCATGGCTTGATTCATTTGCATCACAAAAAAGTGGTGTTGACAAATTTACTGTAATGCGAAATCAAAACTAACGACTCTTTGTTACATATACAATGTAACATATACATGATTTCCAGTTTGGACCTTGGTCCAGAGCTTCAGATGTGAAAGCACCTTCAGAAACAGGACCAAACCAAGACTTTTCTATGAGTTATATATGAGTTATATATGAGTTTATATGAGTTATATATGAGTTATATATGAGTTTATATGAGTTATATATGAGTTTATATGAGTTATATATGAGTTATATATGAGTTATATATGAGTTGTGTAGCGCTCATTCTTATTCTTTTCCATGCATATCAGCGTACTTCCCCATGTGATGATTCTACATACATGAATTTCCCACCAAAAAAGTCTTTGGTCTTGGTTAAGTATTAGCATGTCACAATCTTGTCTGTCAAATATATAGCAGTCGGCTATATTCAGACAAATACACTCAAAAGAATAGTTGCACCCAGAAGGAGGTGTGGGATTGCAGGTCTGTTGGGAAGGAAGATAAAGGTTACCAGGAACAATAAACGATGATAAATTTACACTGATATGATCAATATTTATTGAGATACACATACAGGAGTAGTGTCTCTCAGTATCTCTCAGTAGTCTCAGATGACCCCCTGCCATTCTGAGTCACTCCATGACAGTCTGACATGACATCATTCAGTCTTTGGAGACGCTGGTGTGGTGTTAAGGGCAGTCGGTCTCCGTGCATGCAGTCCTGTGTTGTGCAGCCATTGTTGCTGGTACTAACAGGATGAGTCATGGAGGCATCACTGCTCGCTGAATGTCCGCAACCGTGGATGTTGGGTCAGTCAGGTACAGCGATAAGGCACTTCCTTGCTTATGTCACATGTGTGTCCAAGCGTGAAACTTGCATTATTTGCAAGTCTCACAACGTCAAACCTACCCACCAAGTTTCACTCCTGTTGGCTGATTCCTTCTGGGTGCAGCTATTTGTGGAACTGGTTTCTTGACGATGAGTGTATTCAAGCTCTACAACATAAGCGACTTGTTTCCACCTAATGTGAAGGTATAAAAGGAATTCACTATTGGACCATGATAATAAAACCATGCTATTTCTAAGATTTCTCAGAAAGACAGATTAATATTAAACTAATGGTGCGCATTAGGTAGTTAACTTTGTGTGACACCACCACCAGTACAGCAGTACAGTACATCAGCCAGCTATCTGCAAGTCTGTGGTTGTCACAGATGGATGCTAGCCTCGCTAGCATGCACAACGCAAGCCTATCATTATGCAGCCGGCTAATTCAGGAGAAAGAAAGACAACGAGGGCGAGAGAGATAGAGAGGCTGCACACACGCACTCTCTCTTTCTGCTCAAGTTCAGTTTCTACTACACGCCCACGCACAAGACGTCCAGCCAACCCTCCCAACACCACCAAACGTCCACACGGATACACACACATCCGCCCCCTCATTCTCACAGACCTGCATACACACACGGACAGCCACCCATAGAAGCTTCCCAATGCGGCACACAGAGCCACCCACTCAGGCACACACACACACACACCGTGCAACATAAACACACAGTACATGATAATCACATTGATTTCTCAGAACCGCTCTGACACACTGCGCACTCCATCGCACATCGGTACACATGCATTCTCCGCCGCCTTCTCTCTCTCTCTTCCAAAGCAGGTCCACCTCTGCAATCCTAGTGCACACTGGCAATCTAATCCCCAAGAAGCACACACAGATAAACCCATTAAGAGCTACAGAAGAGAGTTACGCTACTGACAGATGCCTCCACTTTCACACAAAGAACAGAACCACGGACAGCTACGCTCCCTACACGCAAACACAGACCTAAGAACATGCCCTTTAAAACATACTCACTGTTCATGCGTGTTGTAATTTGCTTTTAATTATTAATAATTACAGCACACAGTTCTAGCACTCTCGCTCGCAGGAGTCTCACTCGCAGCTCATAGAACAAGACGAGAAATTCTCTTTGTTCGTTTGTATGTAAATGAGGAGATCCTTTAAGATCTGATTGTCATGAAACATCACTGTTGTCACATTTTTATCCAGTATGTAATTACATCTAAATAATAACACAGGACGAATGGACAGCTCCACACTTCCATGTGTCACACCTTTGTGCTTACCATAATACAGGCCTTCAGTTAACTATACCGTGATTGCCCAGTGAAGTACACAATGCATCTTCAGCTTACACAAACACATCCACCACGTATGCAAAATAGCTCTGAATCCTACAGGGGTGTAAATGAAGCGAGGCTGCAACAGTGATGTGAAAGATGTATCACTAAGCGAATTTTAAGATGAGTCCATCGTTCATTTACGATGCAATGCCCGAATAACTGCTTCGAGAGGATACTGTGTTTTAAATATTTCACTGGTGCCACAAAGCGCCTAGCTTAACACAGGACTGCCAGATTCTGACGCCTTCGGCTGAACCATGCAGGCTGAGTAAACTCCATTCACACAGAGCAATTTATGACTGTACAGTATTGTTTCAGCACGGCTTAAAAGCGATGTGTCAGTTCTTGTTTTTCTTTTTTCTCCGCCCCATCATTCAGAACAATGGCAGGCGATCTGATTATACAGCACTACTGCAGTGGCCATTTAAAGAGTATATGTGGAAAGCACAGTCATCATCGGCAGCCAAAATGATCTGCAAATTCTCACTTAGCGATCGACTTCTTTGGCCTCATTAGTTACAAGCTAAAAAGCTGCATTAGCTAAAAAGCAAATCCAAATAAATAGCTGCTACTCGGTTTACTGTTTCTGTATACAGTTTATTCCCATTTGAATTCCGGTAATTTAAAGCTTCATTCAGTCCTGACGTGTGTTTTTAGGCTATCGAGCATAAGCAGGAGCGTGTTATCATGAAAAATATCAGTAATAAGTTGCGTGATCGTGTCTATCACCAGTGCACACCTACAGAACAGCTGCAAAATGCAACACCTGTTCCTCACATGAGGCTGAAATCGCTAGTTTTCCCGTTCAAGCTTAAATAGTGTGGCGGTTACACTCTGGTAGCATCAGTATCAAATCAGTAATCATGCGGTCGTGAAGAACGAGTGTTGTGTTTTGCACAGGTGATCTGTGGGCGTGCACTGGATATAGATTAAAACCTATTTGTCAGACAAAGAGACCTCGAACCGACGTGAGCAGAGCTAAAAGTCAGGCTGGCTTTATTAAATAACAAGGCACTCGGACAAAGCAACAACACACGACCAAACGAAGCAGGGAGCGGCGTAAATCAGAGTCAGGGACAGGCAGAGGTCAGAACCAGAAGAGACAAGCAGCGAGGCGGACAAGTTAGAAGGAGTAAGTGAGAGGATAAACAGTGAAACGAAACGGAGATCCAAAGCCAGATAGATCGAAACCAATGAAGCCAAAGCCAAGGAAGTCAGAACCAGAGATCAGAAACACAGGTCAGAAACGCTCAGTAGTGCAACAATGTTGGCAAAACTTCGCAACGGGGAAGTGTGACTGTGGGGCTTAAATACAGAAGCAAATTTAGATCAGCTGGGGTCAGAACTCCGGCGACCTGGAGCGAAGCTGAGTGGTCGACCGGGAACACGTGGATGTAACGTCATCGAGCGAAGCCCTTTGGGAAGTTGAGTCCGGGAGAGCGAAGGAGCCGGGAAGACCCGGAAGCGTGACACTATGTTACACCAGGTAAACAGCCGTAACACTGAAGTCGAGAGGCGCTGTGCAATGAATGTTAAATCCGGCTCAGTTAATCCACAGGACAATGAAAGAAAACCAAACGACAGTCATCATGGAGCACCTTGAAATAAGAAACACCGCTGATTTCAAATAAGAAGCTGGTGAACAGAAAGCTGCCTTTATCCTCGTCCTGACTGCAGACGAAGGCTCGCGAGCTGTTTTTGATGCCATTATTATCTTCCATTTTCTTCCTCATGAACCTTTGCTACTGGATTAAAGCTCCTTGTGGTTTCTCAGTTAAACTGATTCTGCGCATCTGTAAACAATGTAAATCACATGCATTTTGAGAGTTTCTGACGGCAATCCCTATGTGGAAACACCTCCATCTGCGGTTTATGCCAAAGCAAAGCAGTGACACTGGGACACATCATTTGCAAACAACCTGTAATCAAACAAGCCAAAGTTGTCTGATGTAGATTTTCAAACTTTATTTGCAATAATAAAGAGTATTATTGCCTCCAAACAACGAATGCATTTTTTTAAATTACTGGTCACATCTTCTGTGATTCCAGCAGCTTGAAGTAAAGTACTGTTGCTATTTAGCAGTCGACTATCAGCGGATGATAATTTCATTTTTAAAAAGCTGATATAACAACATAGGTAGAATTCATACAATCACACCATGTGGTCAGAGCTAACTGTTACACATATATGAGGAACTTTGAACGTGCTCCTATATATAGGAGCTTTGAGCATGGTTCAGTTGATCAGTTTTAAAAACTAGAAACTTGTTTAAGGCAACGAGTCTAAGATCACCAGATGCAATGCTACACCTGTGTAAAACCTCTAACCACTGTGGAGCAGCAACATCACATTCTTTAGAGTGATAAAGCACCATTGAACACCTCTGGGATGAACTGGAGGACTGTTAGGAGCCAGACTCAAATGGCCCGCATCAGTACCTGACCTGCCTAATGCTCTTGTGGCTGAATGCAATCAAATCCATGCCAACATCTACTGTAAAACCTTCCCAGAGGAGTAGAGGCTGCTGCAAAACTGTTCAGGAACACACCTGGTTTCAGAAGAAATGTTCGACAAGCAGCTGTCTGGACACATTAGGTGTTTGTGCACTAGAAACGTGCTCTGTAATTCCACATACGGTAAAAAGAAGTGCTTGCCATTTGTAGGACGTCAGGTGTCAGATATCAGTCAGTTGTCAGGTAATATGTTCGACACGTCAGTTATCAGATATTAGACGTCGCCAGGTATCAAGCCACCAGACGTGGCTCTTCAATCCTCAGGCATCATGCTCTAGCAACATCCCTCAGATACGAGCTGCTAAAGTATTATGTCTCACAGCCTTGAGCCTCAGGCATTGCTCCTCAAGTGGCAGTGAGATACTTGTCTGTGGTTTGTATTGTAAAGCCTCCCGGAAGAATCCAAACGAGTACTGGAGTTTGTTTACATGATCGCCATTACTTTAAAGTTGCTAGAATATTATGTTGGATGGTGTGACCAGAAAACAATTACGCTTGTGCTTTGTTTCTAAGTCTGTTATCTGAATATGTCATACACACTAGTTTACTACAAAGCTTACTCTCTATTTATGCAAAAAGGAAACTGAAGCACACAGTGGTTTTAGAGCCGCAGAAGAACCGGGCTGCTTATGACCACTTCTCAAATGACTTGTTTGGAAAGACTTGGAAACTACATTTCTGCTATGTTACCCCAAATGTTGTCCATCAAGCAAACCATGTTGGTTATAAGTCAAAAGTAGCTAAGTTATGGATGCTTATTATACCATCAATTAGTAGGGTTTTACACATATACCCTCAAAAATACAGCTGCACCTAGAAGGAAGTGTTGGATCGCAGTGGTGTTGGGAAGGAAGATAAAGGTAATCAGCATCAATAAATTATGATAAATTTCGACTGATATGATCAATATTTATTGAGCTACACATACAGAAGTCTGTCTCTCAGTATGGCGTCGGGCCGCCGTGTTTGCTAACCCAACACACCAGATGTCTCGGCATGGAGCTGTAGAGGTTCCTAATGGTGCTAATGGTGCTAGGTTCCTAATCCATCCCATGCAGCTTGAATATCCTCACACAGTTCCTGCAGATGGTGCGGTAGGGGCGGAGGTGGAGTGACATCTTGGCGCTGACCACGGTGCCTCCACTCAGATTTGTTGGTCATCTCCCGCCAATCTGGGTCACCCCATTACAGTCTGGCACGACATCATTGCAGTCTTTGGCAACATTGACGTGGTGTTAAGGGCACGTAGTCCTCCATCATGCAGCCGTCTGTCAATGGTGCTGGGACTAACAGGATGACCCATGGAGGGCATCGCAGCTCTGAATGCCCGTCCTTGCTTACGTTACATGCGCGGAAACTTACCTACTCTTACTTACCAAGTTTCATTTCTGTCGGCTGATTCCTTCTGGGTGCAGCTATTCGTGCAATGTTTTTTTTTTTTGATGATGAGTGCATTTACCTCACAGACAAGTCGACTTGTTGACTTTACTGCTTTTAGCATCACTCATTACATGATTGTGGCTAAAACAACTTGGATGCCTCTGAGAAGGCAACAGATGAGGAGTCTATTTCAGGGTCTGTATCTCCTGTCTGTACCTCTTTCTTGAAGGCTAGAAATGGAATCCAGGGCTCGTCGGAAAGGGCACAGCACGCTACTTACAGTGTGGCTTTGTTTCAGATCTTCAGAGACATATTTGCCATGTTGAATTATTATTAGATAATACCGACACACTACTGTCTATTACATGGCATAGTGTACACCACATAGCTAACGACAGTAGTAGCCTCCGATTTACACTCGACAGAAGAGGATGGACAGAAGACTGTGAGGGCTTGGCCAGCGCAGAGCAGAACAAGGCAGAGAGACCAACAACAGATGCCGTCCGGCACAAACCAAGTCCAAAAAAGATGAACCCAAGCACGTGCCAGAAGCATATCCCAACTTTACTCATCAGGCATTTCAGAGGAGTAGCTACATTAATAAAAGCACACCGTCACTGTTTAATGTAAACGAATGTAGACAATGTATTTCAAGTAATGTTTGGACGATTTCTAATGCAGCAGATTATTAACATCATAAATTGTTTTCATCCACTTAACTGGCCTAATTTGACTCATTCGTAGAAGTGCAGGCTGAAGCCCAGCTGCTCATGTGCTGTAATGTTGCTATGACAGAATCCACAAATATAGTGCTATTGTTCAAACACAGCTGTCAAACGGCTTTTAAAGCAACACCTCCAGACTTCACTGGACAGTGCTTGTGGAAGACCTATGAATAAATCAGACCAACAAAAGCAGCAGCAAAGAGGAAAGCTGCAATTCCCCTGGAGACCCTGAAGCTGTATGACGAGAGGTTATAATGTTATTTAAAAATGACCGTTATTGAAAATAATGTTATTGAATTACTACTTATATTATAATGTGCTCCTTCTGCAGTAATACTAAACTCTACTATGACTCCATCTGTGACTCCATCTCCAAAAAAGTCTTACTCAGGGAAAAACTTACTGCAGAGGAAGAGAAAGAGAGAAAGAGAGACAGCAATAAGACTTGGACTGCAACCCCTACTCCACACTCTAATGCAGGCTAGCGGTTAGGTGCTAAGCTAACTCGCCATCTGCCAGAACGGGAGGAAAACTCATGCAACTTTGAAGAAAGGCTCTTTGTTGCAGAATAAAAGGGACTTCTCTCGCACATTAGACATGATTGCATGCATTACGCTGCATGCACTGAAGCTGTCAAAACACGTCAAGCTGAGGATATCTTCCATAGTTGCACACTAACACTTGTACTTTGATAACTGACTATGCCTTCTTTTTCAGCTCCGCTAACGATGCCTCATGCATTTCTTTGCCAAGATGAAAGGAGCGCTAAATCGATGGGAAAATGACTGTCTCACCCGCTCGGAAACACACCGGTGTGGCATTTGACAGATGCTGAAGCCACCTGCAACTTGTGCAAATTGTAAAACATAAGCATCACATGCACACCCTGCTTCATTTCTCTCCTACCTTCACATTTGTCCTCAGTGCACAATAGCATGCAAAAAACATCGCCGTTACTGTGTGGCATAAGGGTTGATGTCACGTTCTTGAAGGAGAGAGAAAAAGAAAGAAGAACAGGAAGAAGAAGAAGAAGAAGAAGAAGAAGAAGAAGAAGAAGAAGAGGAAGAGGAAGAAGATGAAGAAGGAAAGGAAGGGGGGTCAGAAGCGGATCACATCCCACGGTGTGGCAGCTTCTCTCCTTCTTCTGCAGCTGTGTGCTCTGCTATCGATCTCTCGTGGCTTCAGCCTCATGCACACACACATGGTCGGCAAGCTGTGCCGCGCTTTATTGCCGGAGATGGTGTTTTAGCCCAAAACGGTCAGAGATGCAAACTACGGCGAGGGAAACCTCTCTAACTCCCCCTTTCTTACTCTCTCTCTCTTTCATTCTCTCCATCTCTCGATCTCTTTCTGTCTCTCTCTCTTTTATTCTTACTCTCTTTCATTCTAGCTCTCTCTTTCTCGCTCTCTCTCTCACTCTCTCTCCTTCCCTCTCTCGCTCTCTCTCTCTCTCCTTCCCTCTCTCTCTCTCCCTCTATCTTTCTCTCTTTCTTTCTCACTCTCTTTCATTCTAGCTCTCTCTCTCTCTCTCTCTCACTCTCTCTCTCTCTCACTCTCTCTCTCTCACTCTCACTCTCTCTCTCACTCTCACTCTCTTTCTCTCTCTATCTCACTCTCGCTCTCTCTCTCTATCTCTCACTCTCTCTCTCACTGTCTCTCTCACTCTCTCTATCTCTCACTCTCTCTCCTTCCCTCTCTCGTCCTCTCTCTCTCTCCCTCTCTCTCTCTCCGACTCTCACTCTGTCTCCATTTCGTTCCAGGAACGGACGGATGTAGGAGGACCTCAAAGGCGACTTGTTACTCCACGCTGGGAAGCTGCTTCAAACTCAATACGATTGCTGCAACGGGTAGGAAGACGTATTACGCTGGGGAGAGGCAGTCTGCATTTTCAGCATTTAGACACCTCTGCAAACACACACACACAGAAATACACACACAGAAACCCTACACAGCTGTTATGTAATCATCCTCCAGCTCCCGTGTCTACAGAGGTAAAGCTCTGCCTCTGCCTGATTCTGACTGCTGGAGCGAGGCGCTACCGCTGCTACTGCCGTGGACCCTTTCAAACGCCCCTTCTAATGCGACCGGACAACAGCTTGTTTATTCATCTCTAATGAAGGCTTCGGACCCGATTTGAATAGGTCAGAAACAGTCCATATCTGCTAGGCGCAAGCATCGGGTGTGCTCTGTTGATATGCATAATTCATGCCTAGACATTAAAATGCAAACACATGAATCAGGCGTGGAGTGAGGATAAAGTACCAACAATGCAGACCCCCTAATACGATCACAACACCTCTACAGTGACATATAGCCATTCATGCATCCACCCGTGTTTCAAAATATCTTCCCCATCTAATCGGTGAAAACACACACGGTTTTGCTCTCATTTTCCAGCAGTTTGCTGAAAAAACCCAAGGCTTTTCCCAAGACCTATGTTGCAGCGTTACAGGCAAATGAGGGTTACACCAGACGAACTATGGGCCAGATGTACGTAAGAGCACCGCCGCAGCACGGGAAGTGTCACGAAGCAACAGCGATGTTCTCCTACTGTGAGCAGTCTGAATTTAACGTTCGAGTACTAAGAGAGAAGCTTGACGTACGGCATATATCGCACACTTGCCACACCTCTATATGTGGAGGCTGTTTCACCATTTTGTTGTATCTCTGCTTATTCACAAAGACGTGAGAGGAAAATGGGATTATTACTGAGTAAAATATGTGAACAAAAAGACATTCTGGTAGTGCAAATGACACCTAGAAAGACCCTGTGGAAGAATTTCTGGTTCTCAGTGAACTATGCATGGACAGTGTAAGTGGTGGACTAGACAAAGGCAGTGATTTGGTGTTGTTTGACAGTTGTGGGGTATATGTACGGAAACACCTTAAATTTGTTATGCATATTTGATGGCATTAAATAGATTATTTTATGCTTGTCAATAAATTAACCCAATGTGCCAAAACCCAAAATCCAACTTATTAACACTAAACAGCTTGATTTAAAGTGAAATACTGTTCCCAGCATTAGAAAAAGTTTTAGGCCAATTCACCTCAAAGCTATCATAAAACAATATCAGCCATCAGGAATTCAGACATCGGTTAAGCCTTCCATGTAATAAGTTTTCTGTGTGGTAGCTTTTATATCTGGAAATCCTTTTAACCTTCAAAGACTCCCCCTGAAAAGGGTTTGCATCTCTAGGAGGGACCACCATAAATAGCTATGGCTGTACCTATGGGTAAACAGCTTTTAATAGCTGCTCATAATAACATGTGAATAAGGCACTGCAACCGAGCGCAGCTCGAAGAGCCCCTTGTACCAGGATAGGAGGGCCACTAGGGGGCGGAACAAAGACTTAGTAAATCTCTCAGAGTGTCTCTCTGTCTTGCTGTCACCGTACAAGCGTAGCCTGCCTTATTGCATCACTGTCTGCTATTTCTGTATGCACGGGCACACACATACTACAGGACGACTGCTCAGGACAGGCTCTCCGAGACTACTGTTCCATAGGAGAGCACTTCTCTCTAACAGTAAGAGGTCAGCATGGGTGATTAAAGAGTGTAACACTGTGGCACATTAGGACAACATGGACTGAGAATTAGTTCCAACTGAACCAGCGCTTTCCTATGATGATCAGAATGTACGTTGGAATATAAAGATCCTGTATAATTTATTTTCTATGGAAAGAAATGATTTAAACTTATGCAGGGAGAAGTCATTTGGAAGGTCACGTTGAAGAGGAGCAGGTTAGCGTCCCTGATCCCAGTGTCCGAGTATAATGGACTAAAGTCATGCTGCGCTCTGTGCATGTGCGTGTTTCGCTGTGTGTGCAGTGTTGGCAGGAGGCAACATGTAGTGGGAGGAATCGGAGATGCTTTATAGAATATATTTTTGGTGCCAGTCTCCCTGTTACCACGGTAACTAGTTCTTCTGTGGTCCCTGCTTTACAGTATAGATGAGCAACAGAGAGAGAGAGGGAGAGAGAGAGAGAGAGACAGAGAGAGAAAGAAAGAAGAGAGAGAATAGGGAACGAAAGAGCAAGTATGTAGAGGCAAAGTACCATAAGTAAGGAGGGGGAGATGCAGGAGGAGTGTGGAGGCGGAGCAACCAAGTAAGCCAGTCTATGTGAAGCCAGATACTTCGGCTTAGTTTACTGTGTTTAAAATTGTTTTTGGGGACATTTGGGGGCATTATGTAATTGTGATTTTTCCGACTAATATTGTGACTGTGATTTAAATTGTAGTGACGTTCTATAAATGAAGGTTCAGGGTTGAGGCTTTTCTTTCTTGCCAGTAAACTGTGGTTGCGATGTCACAACACATGGAGGTTTTTATTTTTTTGGTTCTGATTGGTGTAGCTTATCTCTGAGTAGTTCACAAGCTCTGTGTTACCAAGTTAAATTTCTCCTTTTGAAACCTGGCGACTCCCCTTGAAATGATAAAGGCTATGAATTAAAGACATCTGCAGCTCGTGTGATTTGAAAACTGAACTGTCTTAAACTGTGATTTTGAGGTAAAATGATAAATTCTTTCAGCCCTACTTTAGGCATTACATTGATTTGTTTTTATCATTCAAGTCTCATTCTCTCATTCTCATTAAGAAGATGATTCAGAGTTGAATCAGGTGTGTTGAGAGCAGGTAAAGCACTAAAATGTGCAGGGCATGGTGCCTTGAGTACCAGGGTTGAGAAACACACTGCTCTGGAGGTTTCTGTAAAGTTTAAGACCTGTTCATAACCGGGCGGAAAGAGGCTGTATCTTTTTTAGGGCAGTCGTGGGCTTGTGGCTGGAAGGTGGAGGGTTCAACCCCCTGAGCCGAAAGGACACGACTGAAGTGACCTTGAGCAAAGCATCTCAAAGTCCCAACTGTTTTTTCTCCCTTTTAACAGAAGTTTCTTCTACTTCAGCCCTGCTACACAACACTGACGTAACAGATGTCACATGCTGTATTGGGACATGGCAGATTTGGTCCAGTAATACAACAGTGTGAGTGTTTGTATGCACATGATAATCCTATAACTGCAGAAAATCAGATTTTGTGAGTAATTTGATCAGCGTGTTTACATGCCCTTGGGTAATCAGAGAATGGGAAAAGAGTTATCGGGTCTACATGAGTAATTGGATTTCTGCTTTGCAACTGGTCAACGAAGTCACAATATGAACATACGTCATCTGGAAAACGAAGTTAATTTTGTCAAGCACGTATTTGGTTCCAGATGCGTATGCTCAGAATGAGAAATTGGAAAGAAATCAGAGTAAAAGTACACATATGCCAAAAAATCTGATCCAAGAGCTAAAACCCAGCTCTCTTTATTAGTCTGCACGCAGTGGCGGGGTAAAATAAAAGGGAAAAGCGAAAGAAGGACAGTAAAGGGAATGAACATCCTTTTTAAATCACTATTTTTCATTTTCACTACTATTAAAATGATTTTTATAGCCTTAGATTCTGGCACTTTGTTGTAGGACTCTTAAATGCTCCTAAATGCCAAAAACTAAAAGTGACCAAATATATAACACTAAAGCAGCAAACCCCAGACTTATCATATTATTTGGTATTATATATTATTTGGTTATGAAAATGGTTAAAGTAAATAGAGAGAGGAAGCATGGATGAGAACAGTGGAGGGGGAGTATGGAAGGAGAGCATGCAGAGAGGAGTGTGGAGGCAGAGTATGGAAGAGGAGTGTGGAGGCGAGAGAAAAGCAGAGGCAAGACAACAGTGGAACTGAAGAACAAATAAGCTCAAGGACTCTCAATTTGGGTCCTAAAATAGATCAGATCTGGGGAAAAACAACATCCTTCAGATATTTCAAACCACGCCGTTAAGAGGTTTGTGTCTGAGGAGGTGTATGTAGCCCTTGTTTCCTTTAGTCGTAGGTATGCGAGTGCGTGGGGGTTTTAGCTGGAGTTGCGTTTGGAGGTGGCCTACACAGACCCATATGAAGTCCTCTTAGTTAAATGTCACTGATGTTTTGCCCACACCAATGCTCTCTCTCGACTGTCCTTGGCTCAGAGACGGACAGAAATAGAAAGCGAGAGTGAGCGTAAGACCGAAAATGCTGCAAACAGGACAAGAGACATGCAGGCAACGCTGCAGCAGAGCCAAGATACTTTAACAAGTATAAATATATCTCCTCCTAGAGGCAACTCCTGCTGAACCGGTGAGTCATTCACTCTCTCTCACTAACACAAACACACACACACACACAAAGGTTCCAAAGGTCAGTAGTAGGAGTTCATCACTAACACAGGGATAGGTGTGTGTCCATCTAGCTCTCACACAGAGCCCCAGTGGAACACAGAACAGTCAACACTACAGCAGCAAGGCACGCTTTTGTGTGTCTGTTAACCCTGTGAGGTCCGTCACGGTGCTATATTTGATTTACTGTATTATTAGATACATTTATCTTGTATCTGCACTTTTCAGGCAAACCTACATTACAGGTGCACTCTGTAGTGCCCATCCGTGCCCAGTTGCCAGCAACACTCCACTCTCTCCATCACAGGACAAAAACCAACATAGGACCAAAGCTGACCAGATATTTATGAGCACAGCAGTTACACCAACTGTGTAGCATTGCCGTACAGTACAATATTTGCCCACCGAACAAAAAAAATGATTCACCTTGCCTCTTTACAGTGGTAGTAACTGCTGCAGATGGCGCTGCACGAGGATGATGGGGTATAAATCCCTGCGGGTGTGAGTGATGGGATTCATAGATTGGGAAGAGGTGCTACAGTGCAGGGAATGTCTCGTTCCATGTGTGGAAAATGGCTCCAAAGCAGATGTTAATGATTGGCTAAAAGGAGTGACTGCATTTGGGCGTGCCAAAGACCATAGTGTGAAGGAAGTAGCTGAATCTGCAGGTGTATGGAAGCGTATAGAAGGCATCCACAAAATGTCCAAACTCTGTAATGCTTTGATGTAACAGTGTCTGAACATTGATGTGGCCTACATGCAGAAACTTGTCCAGTACATGCCAAATGTACACAGCTGTTATTCGTGCTCCTGGAGGTATCACACGCTATTAGGTATGTTATAGTCACAGCTGGGTAATTTTTTGTCCGGTGAGCTTATCAAACTTTCAAACACAAACTGAACACATGATCTACAGTTACTCCCTAAAATTTTACTCCATCTGACTCCACAAAATTTGAAGCCAAAAAGTGTTTTAGAAAGTGGTTAAGATCACTAGGACGAAGTTAAGACCTGGGCAGAGTGAGTCTGTATCAAGATCAA
Organism: Semaprochilodus insignis; assembly: GCA_034552555.1. Classification (NCBI taxonomy): domain Eukaryota; kingdom Metazoa; phylum Chordata; class Actinopteri; order Characiformes; family Prochilodontidae; genus Semaprochilodus; species Semaprochilodus insignis. The sequence continues at coordinate 1,966,933 of CM067490.1, forward strand.
CATTCTGAAGTAACCGTGTAATTAATTTATAAATTGTTGCATTAGAATTTTCACTTATTAGTATTTTATAGTCTTTTATTTTAGAATTTTTGAAAGCTGTCCGGATTAATAAACTTTATGAACCTGAATGTCTTTATGAAGGATGTTTATCCTTCTGGGTTGCGGGGGCTGCTAGAGCCTATCCTAGAATCAAACCAGAACCTTCTTGCTGTGAAGTAACAGTGCTACCCACTGCGCCACCATACATGATGAAGAGTAAGTGTCATACTTTAGGCCTCTATGGGAGCTATAATTCAAAACCTATGAAAATGAGCATTCATTCACCATTAATAATTTGTTGTTCTATTTAGCAGGGCCCATGAAGCATAACATGTCCACCCTGTTACACAATACAGAGTACACTGACTGACATTAGAATTTCTAACTTTGATACCAAACCTATCACCTTCCTCTCCATAACAACTTCAAGATGATAATGCGCTAGGAAATTGGGTGGGCTTAAAATAAATAAACTGGCCTGTCCATTTGGCTCAAATCTTTGGCAATGACTCACAAAAACACACCAACAAACAAATAAACAGCTATAAAGATTTAAGATTAATACAGGATTCGTTTTTTCCTCCATTGTTCCAGCAGCCGAAGGACCCATAGTGTTAATGTAATCCTACCCCTACAGCCCCGGAGTCTGCTTCCAGCTCAACAACCCAAATGATCTCCTTATGACTTCAATCAAGTCGTCTTCACTTCAGGCTGACAGATGAAATGACCCTGAAAAACTCAGTGCTTGACGTTGCCCTTCGGCTGCTCGGCCCTTTCTGTCTGGTCACTGCTCTGCTGCGCCGTAAAGGAATTTGTGTTGATTCAGTGGGTTATAGCTGCACCAGTGTGCATCAGAATGAACCAGGAAACCAATTTACTAAGATTCAAATGCTCCTCATAATCACAAACTCTGTCTGCTGCATGATGGTACACTAATACTAGTGCTCATACCATCTGACATATTTATTGTTTTGAATTGTGTCTTTTGGAGATGGACAATCTAACAAAACTTACTAAAGCCCCACGAATGTGTGTGTGTGTGTGTGTGCAGCAACAGCAGTGCTCAGCCAGAGTGGCATTCAGGGGCGATTGACGGCCATATTGCAACAGGGTTAGAGGGTTACTGATTGTGTGTGTTCCTCATTCGAGGTCGTGCCCGGTCCTGCTGCACACACAGATACTGCCCTACAGGCAGGAGATAGCAGTCACATGAGCACACACTCGTAAAATGAGTACTGCCTCAGGAAAGCATGAGCAAACGGGGATCCCACAACACAGTGTGGCGGAGGAGCAGAGAGGACGGGAATAGGCCTCTCAGCATCATAAAATTTTGGCTGACGATTAACTACCATATAAATACTTCCAATTAAAAGCCTTTATATTGTTTAATATTACTGTACAGACCCATATTAGTTTAGCCAACCTTGGCCAACCAAACTCAGGCACTGGTTAGTTCTTAGCTAGTTCAGACAGGCAACTCTGGTAATCTTATGTTTTGGCATATCTCACTTGAGCAGGGTGGATTTTCTGCAGTCTGAACAGCAAAATTCCACCTGAAAGCTGACTTTTTTCCAAACAGATCTGTTGGTCAGATCCGGTTTTCAAGGCTCAGGGGTTCAAGACATCAGGGTGTGCAATGAGAGTGAGAGGTACATGTACTACAGCTTAAACAGAGAGCAGAAGCTTCTATCAGCTTCTTTTTGTGATCAATATTTTATTAGTGAGCACATAGAACACAAGAACTACGTTCACAGAGCCCAAGAAATGCCTGTAAGGTCCTTCACAACAGGTATAGCATAGAGTTAGTAGTTACTATTAGAAACCAAAAGCAGAACATTAATAATGACACTATTAATGGTCAGTGGTACACACACATATGAGGAAAAGACATACATGGCACTGCATGTATTATATTGATAATAATATTTATAATAATATTATATTAATAATAATAATTTATTTTTTAGTTTTAATTATATTAATAATAATAATAATAATAATAATAATAATTATTATTATTATTATTATTATAAAATGTTAAATAATTAAATAATTAGATAAATGAGAGATAAGAGTTTTACACTATAATGGTTAACAAATGTCACCAAGTTCTCATTAGTTTTAAGAGTTCCTTCTCAATATCAGACCATTCTTATTTCTTATTTTGGCCCCATGTATCCTATATATTGTACACTCCAGAAGAGCAATGGTTCAAACCATACTTTCAATAATGTCTTTTTTGGTGCTGTGAGGCCGGTCAGCTTATTAACAACTTCTAACATATTCTTTACTTTGACTGTTGTAATTAACAGGGACTCTTATATTAAATAACTTAATAATGACTATTACTGATGCAGCCTATGGTTTGTTAGAGGCCTACTGAGCGGGTCAGCCTACACTAACGTCATGTTCAGTTCATGCTGTGGTTAATAAAAAGCTAAATGCTGTTGTGAAATAGGAATTGTCATTAGGCTTTTTAAGTTTTGCCCCGTATTTAATCTTCTGGCTTAAACCTAGTCTTGCTTTCAGAGAGCAATAGCTCCCTGCTTCATCAACAGCACTGAGAGAGAGAAAAAGAGAGAGAGAGAAAGAGAGAGAGAGAGAGAGAAAGAGAGAGAGGGAGAGAGAGAGAGAGAGAGAGAAAGAAAGAGAGAGAGAGAGAACCAGACCAACACCCAGTCTAAACTACTACTACACCTTTCGGGCCCTAAACAGAGAATACGACCTGGCAGAGTATCTCTTCACCGTCAGAGACCCCCAGCAGAGACAGATCCTGACCAGGTACCGGCTCAGTGACCACAGTCTGGCCATAGAGACAGGCAGGTATAAGAAATCCCGGCTGCCCAGAGAGAGACGACTGTGTGGCCACTGTGAGAGCGGTGAGGTCGAGGCAGAGATGCACTTCCTCCTCCACGGTGAGAAATTCAAATTGGCACGAGAAAATTTCATGTCTAAATTAGAACATATCCTCCCAAATTTCAAAATTCTACGACAATCCGAAACATTCCCAGTTTTCCTTGGTGAAGAACACACAGCAACTCTCGCCGCTAAATATGTGGCAACATGTCACCGCCTGAGGGACAGTGAGTAACACACTCCACACCCCGACCCCACTTACCCCACTGACCGGCTACCACACGCCTCACTGTATATATGTTACCTATAACATACGTCTGTTATAGTCTATATGTCTGTTATCATTTTATTATTTTGTACATGTATCATTAGTTTTATTTTTATATTTATATTTATTTATATTTATTATTAGTTTTATATTTATTATTAGTTCTACATTATATGTTCAGTGCTGAATTTTATGCTTTGGCAACATTGTACTTAATACAGTCATGCCAATAAAGTTTCACTGAATTGAATTGAACTGAACTGAGAGCGAAAGAGAGAGACAGAGAGAGAGAGAGAGAGAGAGAGAAAGAGAGAGAACGAAAGAAAGAAAGAAAGACAGAAAGATGGCCACGAGGGCAGTTCTAACATTTAAATAAGGATCAACTAGGCTCCTTGCATCATGCACTGCACTGACAGAGAGAGAAAGAAAGAAAGAAAGAAAGAAAGAAAGAAAGAAAGAAAGAAAAGAAAGAAAGAAAGAAAGAAAGAAAGAAAGAAACTGCCATTTTAAAAAGTTGAACTAACTCTTCATAACTGCTGGAGATGCTACTTTAATGGCCACTGCAGTAGAGAAAGTACATGAGTCGATCTGTACCTCGAGCCCTTCGAGCTTCAAGTACAGCTCGACTCGACCCGCCATCTCTGAAGATGCATGGAAGGCAAGCATCCAGACTCTTCTCTGTCCTGGCACCCAGATGATGGAATGAACTCCAACTGGCGGTCCAAACAGCTGAGTCTCTTGCAGTCTTCTAATGCCTGTAAGGATTCCCTCAGCTTTACTGTCACAGATTTCTAATGCCTGTAAGGATTTCTCAGCAATCTCATCATAGCTGTCTAATGCCTATAAGGACAAAGCAGCTGTTGTCATTAATAATAACTCAACAAACCTGAAATTCTTATATTATTAAACACCAGCAAGTTTCTGAGTACGTTCTGTCTCTTGTCACCTTTTTCAGGTTTTATAAAGTACTATATACACAACACATTCTCCATCAAAATCACAAACAATTTCAAAAAACCTTTTAAGCATGCAAATGGTTATCAGGGTTCCGTATAGAACCACTGTCTTTACAAAAGAGCATAACATATTTCTATTGTCTTTAACAATTTCCTCACAGATTTATTAACAGGTTTATTATGCCTGTAAGGACTCTCTCAACTATACTGCCACAAATGTCTAATACCTGTAAGGATTCCTGCAGCTATACCATCACACGTTTCTAAAGTCTACAATAACACTCACAACAAAACCATCACAGACTCCTGATGCCCATAAGGACTCTCAGTTACATTATCACAGTCTTCAAATGCCCACAAGTATTACTTCAACAGTACTATTCCAGCTTTCTAATACCTGTAAGGATTCCCTCCATTATACTATAACGAATTTCTAATGTCCATTAGGATTACCACAGCTGTACCATTATTACACAGCTGGACACAAGAGTCACTAATCGGGTGATGTTAAACTCCTACATCTCATTTTTTCCAAGCGACAGCTGCTTAGTTTTGGGTCAAATGTGTAAAAGGCTGAACTGGAAATGTAACTTCTTGTCAGAAACCCTGCGTAAACGCAATAAGGAAAGCAGTATGCGAAGAGGTCTGCATATATTAGAACACTAAACGTTCTCAAACTTTCACACTAATTCATAAACAGACCTGATTTCAGAGTCCACTGGCACTAAAACAGTCCTATACAATCATATGTCTCACAACTGTGAGGAAGTCTCATAAAGGTGTTTTATCTACTATGGGAGTTATTACTACTGAGAAAACCATCAGTCATTCCAGTTATTCCAATTAGGTTGTGTCATGCCAAGATAAGTAGAGTAAGATAAGTACCAGCATAAGTACAGAAACATCTCGTTTAATAAAAAGTAAATTAGCCATAGCATTATTACAGAGGACAACTATCATAGAAACGAAGGTTCAGTACATCAAGTGCATTTAAACAATTACAGAGTTTATCTAATGTCATGTCCGGTGTGTTACATGACCATCCCTGCATAATGATGCTGCACAGCAGTCAGCAGATGGTTAGTCATTTCCAACAGCTAGTGTTACAGTTTCAAAGTTTAACCACCAATAAACAATGGTCAATTACTGTGCTTTAATAAACGAACCGTAAATACTGTCCAGCTTCAACCAAAGTCAGCAACAGTCTCCCAAGCACACAGGGGGAGCATACACTGTGGAGGAGGAAACACAGCAGAAGCCGGTGGAGCTGCTCTGGAGATTTTTCAGCCTCCTCAGTAAAGCAAGTCTAAGTTGTGGTCATATTCTGGTTTTAAATGAGTGCAGAGGGAATCTTCATCAAAGATGGTTACCCGTCTGCAGAACATGCTGAAAGAAAATCACTCTGGAAGAGGGCAACAGTTCACATCCTCCTCCTCCTCTTCTTTCCTCACAACTTTACGGCAAATATGTTCTGACGAATGATGCAGCTTTGTTGAAATGACCAACTGTAGCACATACTTACAGGTAAGGGTTTATATAAAATTAGATTTTGGTAGCTTAAATCACCTTAACCACAAAAAAGGCTACAAAGCTTCTGGCTTGCTGGGTTCTTGTTAGAATTTTCTCATTCCACCTTAAATGGTGCAACAGTTATTATAAAGCTTAGGCATCAGAACGTAGCCACCCAGCACATGGCCTGTTCACCTTACTGCCATCAGGCAGGAAGCACCGCAGCATCCAGGCCAGAACAAACCGGCTAATGAACAGTTTCTACCCACAGGCTATCAGGCTCCTGTGAGCCTTTCACCAATACCACTGCACTAAGACACTTCATTAATATCATTATTATGTCATATCACTGCTATGAACAATATCACTGGGTCACTTTAAACAACCGACATACATACATACATACATATATCTTCTCTCTGTCAGATTATCCCTGTCTAACATATTGTACATATCAGAGAAGTTCTACACAGAACCACCTGTCTCTGTATTTTCGGTATTTTGTATTCATTTATGTCACACTTCCGGGTTTCCCCCTCTGCTTCTGATCTCCTGAACTCCAACTCCCAGCACCCACTACCCGATGATGTCATAGTCATCGCCCAATCACGCCCCATTTCCTCGTTCGTCATCACCAGAGTATTAATTATTCACACCTGCATCTCATTTAGTCCGTTTGCTAATAAGCTCCTGGTTCACACGCACCCATCGCGAAGTATTGCTATTTCCTGTTGCCTTACCGAGCGGCCTATCCTAGTGATACTGATTCTGACTTTCTGGTTTCTGACTCTGACTGATCTCTGGTTCGCCCTTTCTCCTCTTCTCCCCTCTGATTTTGGTTGCCCTGATCTGATTGCCTATTTGGTTTTGACTTCTGCCTGCCTCTTTGTATATAACTTTGCCAGTCTCTTGTACTATGATTCTGTTTTTGAGCCTGACTGTCAACTTGTTAAATAAACCCAGCCTTGATTTTAGTTCAGCGTGTGTCAATCAGACTTTGTCCGGTGTGAGAATTTAATATGTCTTTATATCTCTATTATTGGGTATGTTTAGTTGGTATGTACTGTATAATAATGCTGCCCTGCTGTAGAGTATTAATCTGAGCCTTTCAATGCATGAATGTCCTGACATTCTGTGCAAATGACAAATAAACTTGAAACTGCTACACCATTTAAGGTGGAACAGGAAAAATTCAAAGAAGAATTTGGCGGATAGGAAGCTGACTTGTATTAAAGCTACAAGCAGAAGAGTTTGAATCTCTAAATGTCCTTATCAGAAAGCTGTTATGAGCATTAAAATAATAATTAGGATATTCTGATATCTTAAATCACCCTGTCGGGAGGAGGGGTATTAATATTAAGCTGTGTCTGTACTGAATTGCCACTAAAAACACAATAGAACCTTTGAACCTCTCATGGTGCCACCTTTAGCGTTAAGGCACATTTGATATATTTTTCATAGTTTCATAGTTTTCAAATGTCATTACTACAAACAACAAAACACGCTACTTTATTTATTTCTAATATAAATTAAAAATATTTAATTTTTAATATAAAACTATGATTTTAGTTCGTGTTTCTATACTTTTTGACAATTCCCAGCACATTTGAACAACACTGCTGTCATGTCACGTCCTGTCCTGTTTTAGTCTAGCCCCTGTTTTTCCGTCTTCTCTGGCTTCCCGTTTGTCCTGTCACTTCCATGTGCCTTTTGTTGTCTTTCCATGTGCTTCTGTTTTGGTCTTTGGCTCCTCCTGTCTCCACCCCCTTGTCAGGTCCCTAGTTTGTAGCTCCGCCCCTTCCCAGGTGTTCCTTGTTAGTCTTTGTCCTCTTATACCCCCTGTAGTCGCCTGTGTTCTTGCTTGGTGTTTTGTTTCCGTGTCAGTCATTTGTTCTCCTGCCGGTCGTTTGTTTCCCTCTTGGTTGTTTTGTTTCCCTGTCAGTTATTTTTGTAGTCTGTTCAGTTGTTTCTCTGTTGTTTAGTTTCTTTGGTTTTGTTTTTTGTTCATTAAATCCTTGCGTTTGTATCCTCCCTCCTTGTTCCTGACCCCCCCGTGACAACTGCAAACATACTGATAACCATGATAATTACGCTCACCGTAACCGTTATATTAAATTTCCATACTATTTCATCACTACCGCGCAGCAGACCTTGTCTGTATCCTCCTGTCTAAAGGCAGTAGTCGCTCCAGTGGCACGTTGAGAAGTGGCACAGGCTGTGTGTTTGAGCTCTATGGAAAGGATCAGATACAGCCTGACAAGCTTTCCTGCCCCTGAGGAGTCTCATCCCACCTGACATGACCACACACACATACACACATGCACACTGAGAAACAGTTAAAACTACAGGCATGATCAGATTCGCTTGAAAGCAATATAAGAATAGACTGCACTGAAGGTTTTAGTTACCCAGGAGAGCAGAGCAGGCAAATAACGTCCACACGAATGAAAGAACTGTTTATTCAAAGAGAAAGGCTTTTTTTGTCTCACAGCAACTTCCAGATCTTTCCAAACACACAAATATGTCCATATCTGATAACTGTGATATGCTGGGTGCAACATAGCCCCTCATGGGTACGCTCTTTTGCTGCTGTTGTGTCTGATTCATACTGACGTTTAATTTCCTTCACTTTCACGGATATCACGACTTTGTGAGTGTGTGTGTTTACATGTCCTCCCTTAGAGGCCAAGCAGAGGTCCTCAGTCTGAGATGTCACTATGACTGCAGGTTCATGTCCATCACACAGACCAGAGAAAGAGGCCACACACCGTAGAGAGTCTATCTCCATATCCATGGTTAACGCACAATGAGTCTCACTTACAAGTGATCAGACGTTATGCCAGGGCCCACGCTGAGGGGGGGCATTAGGGGGCAGTTCCCTCCAGTGTAGGCTGTCGTCTCCCCATCCCCAACATCCCCCGCAAAAAGCTAAACGAATAACAATAACAGTTCTTTTTTTATATATTTTAAAATATACACACATCTAAGTCTGAAGAGTGTACAGTTTTTCATTTAATCTAAAACTGAATTTTTATTTCTTCTGATGGGGAAAACTGAAGTTTTTGCTGGTGGCTGTGCCCAGAAAAGATCACATGAAATTGACACAAGACTCAAGTAGGGATCTGATTGAGTGAGTAAACAAAACAAAACAAAGCAAAACAAAATAAAATAAATACAATGGGCTGTTAGCTTTCTTTTTTAGGTGAGAACACTGGTACACAAAATACAAAAATATGGTTAAAAGAACACAGACAGCTCAATGAAGGAAGCACACTTGAAAACATTTTATTTGCCAGCACAAATCATGTTTTGGTCCTGGACAAACAGGGGATGCAGAGCTAACCCATGTCATGTTGAAAATGTATTTTCTCCTCAGTGGATGATACACAAAACCACAGTATACACAAATACACAAAACTCTCAGTTTTTGATTGTAATTTTTTTTAACATAGGGCTACTGGTTCTTCTCTGTCAAGACATACTGTATACCATGAACACGTAAGAAGTTTCACAATGTTATGTTTTTGCAATATTGCCCATCTGTATGGAAAAAGAAAACTGTCAACTTTTTACGGAATGTTCATGATCTGAATATGTGACGATACAGAATGAAAGCCCAAACAGTGAACTCAGTATTTGAATAACGGCACCTCGAATGTTAAACTGAGGAGTATCTGTGCACACCCAAATTTTTGCCATGTCGCCTAATGAATACAAGTTATTGTAAATTAGCTCATGTATGTCCACACTGCGCATGTTTACATATGGGTCCAGTGTTTGGCCGAAGCGTCTAGGCTGTTATACAGGACAACATTGTGCTGTATGTGTCATTTTTATACTTCATGCTTTAAAAGTGGGTTGGGCGGTATTTCCTAAGAACTGTGTGCAATTCGGTCCAGTTTAAACAGGTATGTGGTTAAGGCATGCAGAGCTAAACTCAGGTAGCATAATGTGTTAATCAGTTAATCAGTGTTAATCAGTTAATCAGTGTTAATCACTGATGTTAATCAGTTTTTGTAAAATCCATTTAATGTATTAATGTGATAAACTGCTAACAAATGCTGTTGTTTTATATTTCTGGCACTTCTTTCTCTCATTTGGCAAGTTTTCACAAACATACATGAACATGTTCTATCCTCACGCTCTTGGTTCCATCAATTAATTCATTTTGCCTCAATCTTTAAGTAGTCCGATTACTGTTACTGTGGCTGTTTTTCTTTCCTGCGGTCACGTTTCAATTTAAATACATCCAAGGCGCTACATGTAAAAGCTGTGATGTGATGTTTGGAGTAAGAACAAAATCAAGTTATTGAAGAATCCGAATCTGCTAGAAGGCATTTATTTGTAAAGCATAAACTTTAACTTTGACTTCTAAAGTGTAATATTAAGACTTCAGTCAACAGATCAGTCAACAGCCAGGTGAGTACACCTCTGAGGGAACACTCTTCCTCGTGTGTTCATTGAACTGCCTCTAATGCTGATCATGCCATTCACCCTGTGATCAGCAGATACAGACTTATCAATGACCTAAATCCACCCTCTGGTTGCATAACATGACCTCAATCATAGACTTAATTAATATCATACAAAGTCTTCCAGGGACACAGCTACTCCGCTAATTTAACCGAGTTCAGTTTAAAAACAAGGCTGTGTATTATCATCTTCATCTTCATCAAGGTATTCAGCAATACTGCTGATGCTGCGGGAGGACTGAAGTAGTTTAAAGGACCCCCACTTTCCAGCTTTTCTGTAAAAGGGCTGTTTCATTACTGTGCTTTTAAGACTGATATATGTAAACCGCCTCTATTCTGTCTATTCTATCCAGGTCTTGCATCTCACGGTCCAGGTTAAAATACTACTCATGTGAATTGGTGGAGTTAATCTACTGTAGGCTGCATAGGTGGCTATATGGTAACATGGATATATGATCACATCACAAAAAGGACAAATGTGCAACTAGTGTTCATGTATGGACTGTATGGACTGTGGAGTAAATGTAATTTTGAAAAGCTAACAATGTTTATATACTACATCAAACTCATTCTACTACACGGGCCCTTTAAGAGTCTTTAAATTGTTCAGAAGTCATTATCAGAGTAACAGGAAAGTGAGGTTAGGGCTTTCTCAGTGCTTGTCTCTCCTTCTCATGCACGCATAATTTCCCTGTCTCTTGCTCATATGAAATGGCACGTGGTATCTTATTCCCTCTGTCTCTGTCTCCCATATACACACTGACTCTGTCAGTGCAAATGTTCCTCAAGCAGCAGGTGCTCAGGGAGGCAGATCCAGCAGAGATTTCCTGGCTCCAGAAAGGCAAGGATCCCTAGTGAAACAGCACAGCACCAAACAGCACACACGGAGCGCATCCATGCTTTCTACAAACCAAATGAACAAACAGCTTCAAAAGCCTCAGAATCCGGAAACGGCACTGATGGATCGCTCACATGGCAGCAGTCATGGACACAGATAACCATAATTAACACACCACCTTTTTTGCTGAATGTGCTGTGATAATTCCTGAGCACAGTTATTATATATTTAGATGTTTAGCAGATATTCTTCTCCATGGTCACAAGGAATGTAGCAAGATGGACACTTATTGGTCTAATGGTGGCAAGGAAAGGAGGATTGCAACTGTGGATGGGTCAAAGGTGTTATCCAGTGTTTTGGTTATAATTTCCAATACTGGGACAACGCTTTTAGGCCAAAAATAGATACATCATTCACCCATGGACACTGATGATGATGCAAAGCCAGTCAAAATGGTGTCACAGCAAGAGTACTGCGTTAGGTCCAATAAGAGGATTTTCACAGCTGTAGTAATGATGCCAAACAACAGCACATGATAACACATTCAGATTTATCAAACTTGCCAGAATGTGTGGGCATTGTGTAACATTCACAAAGATGGCCCCATGTAACTGAATGAGCTCCTGTATGTGTGTTCATGCCTGTCAATGTTCAGAAGCAGCTACGTGGGAAAGACACAGAAATCATTGAGCGTTTCCCATGGTGGGAGAGAAAGAGTGAATGACCTGCAGCTCCCACGCTGTCCAGAGAAGAAGAGAGTAGAGAAGAGGAGAAGAGAAGAGAAGAGAAGGAGCAGAAGAGGAGGAGAAGAAGAGGAGGAGAAGAAGAGAGGAGGACAGAAAGTAAGCCTGCTTAGGATAAAGATGAGTATCGTCATTACATCACTTTGAAAATCCAGCTAAAAACAGCCATGGCAGCGCAGCACTGACACACTGCTACACATCCTCACGGGCTTTCAGCACATACACTCGTGTGGGAGGCTGTTCCTTCAGCACTAACCCGACCAAAGCATTACATAACTCAAACTCTACCCAGAACGAGAGAGAGAGAGAAACATGAACACTTTCATCAAAGCTTAAAATAGAAGGAAGACACACACCGCTTCTCCAACAGCAAGACATACACTGGACAAAAAGTTTGACTTCCAGACATGGCTATAATGACACTCAGAACGGTCAAACAACCTATACAGAAAACCACTCTGCCTTTCTCTCTTTAGTTTCACGTTCTGCCTCTGTTTTCTGACTCTGCTGGTGTATTTCACTTGTCATCACTCCTACAAAAGTACCACAGATGGGCTCTTTGAGCAGTAGCATAGATCACAACTCTGGTCCCTGGTCCTTTCCTGCTCCACTCCACACCCACTTAAAGTCATAAAGGGTTTGTTAATGAGTTGGATCAGGTGTGTTGGGAACAGCGGAGTCACTACAACGTGCTGGTGAACCACTTTATTAATGAACCATGCTTGGAAAAGAGATGTGTGGGCAGTAAGGAACTTTTAGAGTTAATATAAAAGGCCTGTAACAATTTACGGGTTCTTCCTTAGAGCCTTTACATTATGTGGAGGTACTTAAATCTTCACACTCACGTATCTCAGTTGAAGAAATAGAAAAATGAGCTGAAACCGTTCACAACAGTGATAAAAGGAACCAGACTTTCAAACAGTTCCATGCTTCTTAAACCTCCCTCACACAAAGTTATTAAACCAAATGGTTATGAATGCACTGCTTGACCCCTGAAGCTTTTACGTTTACCACTATTTCACCATCTTCAGCATGACACGTAAACCTCGGAAGACACGTGTTTAGTTCTCTGGAGAGTTTGGATAACAAACCAAAGTGGGTACAATTGTGTTCAAGACATCACAACCTCTGGTTCCTATCACCACTGAAGCTGTAAAGAAATCAGAGTAAGTGGGTTCTTCTACAACGCCCCAGTTTAATTCAAAGCCCTCTGAAGGATGCAGGCTTTTTGAATTAACAACCGAATTCCCCTTTAAGAACCATCCAGTGAGAAAGTTGTTTTAGGGATCCAAAAGTGGCTCCTCTATGATTGCACCCAAGGAACCAGTTTTACCCAGTTAATGCTCTGCTTACATGAATATTCATGTAAGGTAGCTACCGTTTTTATGCGTTTAACAGCCTAATGAATAATTGCAGTGCGCTAATCTGTATTTTATATCTACATTTTGTGTGCCATTAATAAATTATGCTTTTTAATTGATCTAAAAATTCCTTTCTCTATCTGACTCCCTCCATCACTGTCCTGGAGGAGACTGACACTAGGCGATACATGCTTTTGTTGCGCTTGTTCTTATCACTGTAATGAGAAAATTATGGTGGAATTATGGCAGCAAATGTTGTGAAGAAACTTCAGCCATGTTAGAAGTTGCTTGCGACGTAGGCCGCGGCATTAAATTGGCTACCACGTTTCAAAACAACCCCAGGCCATTTATGGAAACTAAGCTGCGAACATTCTGTGTTGAATTCATAGTTTTGTGATGTTACCATAAGCAGCGTAGTAACAATGTAAATTGGCACCTATCCAACCTACAGCAGGTCTGCATGTTCATGCTAATGTTACAAGGAGTGTTTCAATGCACCTGTATTGCTTTTCTGAATGAGCCAGTCAGAGCAGTGTTCATTTTCATATAGCACATAGTTTTAAATGCACAATAACAAAACAGCCTGTTTATTTCTAAGGGGAAAAAAAAGGTTAGCAAATGGTCATGCAAAGCCCCCACAAACTGAGTCATGAGTGGCAGAGAAAAAAAAAAAATTAAATACAAGAATGCTGTAGGATAATGGACTCTAAAAATGTGTTGCTACACTTTCTCATTACAGTAGCGGGTTTCTGTAAAGCCCGTCCAACCTAGAAACAGTAGTTATGGGAGTAGTGAGGGACCAAGAGAAAGATTTAGCTAACTTAATGCTCTTATCTTTTGGTTGAACTACTCTTCTAACATGGAAGCTTATTAATATTGTATTAACTAGCACAAGCAGCCTGCTTCCCATCTATAAAGTGCTTCTCCTCTCAACGGCTTGCACAAACCACACACTGGTTGTCGTAGCACGTCTGTTCTCAGGCTAAACATAATTCTTTCTCTGGAAAACCTAATTTTAATCTGCACTAACTGTCAAGACACTGCCGAGGGACAATTGGATGCCACCCAATTAAATAAAGAAAAGTCAATGGCCGTTCCAATCTAACAGGGTCTTGCACTAACGATTAGACAGAAAGGAACATTTCTAAGTTTCACACATCAACTCACGATTTCCATTTGAAATGGATTTTGGATTTGTTCCTTAATTCATTAAATTCGCCCAAGCTTATTGCCATTGCAGAGCCCCAATGTTTCGTGTCCAAGAAAGGCACTTCCCAAACTTAACAGATATGTGCAAACAACAGAGGGTTGCTAAAAGGCCCATTGTTTGGCTGCACGGTATGGACATCGTGTGATGTGCAACAAAGCTGATGGACCAACTTTAATCTCAATATTAAGAAATTACAATCCCCCAAGCCATTTTCGATGAGGCTTTTTAATGTGTAAGGATCAACCCAGTTTCTCAGTGCTGATCTTCTCAGATCAAGGTGTTTGTCAGTGAAGACGTTCCCAGATGAAAAGTATCCCTGTTCAAATTTGCAGAGATTTTGAGAACTGGGATGTGTGAGCTAGCGAAAGGATAGTGAAGATAAAGAACTGAGGCTCAGGACATCAATACTGTGCTCTTTGCTCAGCTCGCACTCCGCCCCCCCGTCTTTTTTCCTCCCTCTCTTAGAAGGAGAATCATTCACTCCTTTCCTCAATTTTTAAACCTGCACGTCCCGGCCGTCACCTTCCAAGTCTGGAAACTCAGGCTCGTTACGTGATAATGAGATTTTTGTCTGGGCTCTGTTAAAAGCCAGCACACAAACAGAGCACAGCAACCACAGTACACAGTACATACTCTGGCAAGGAGGAATAAAGAAACCTAGAATGGAAAGAATGAAAGGCCTGGATGCTGTGCAGAAACAACGCTGGACACAGAGAGAACATAGCCGTAATTAAATTTTGTTGATGACTGTGATCAAGACAAATCAGGCCAGACCTTTCATTTTAATAGGACACTGAAATAAACAATATTTAGGTGAAAACAAAAAAGGTTTCCATGCCTTGATTGCACGAGTGCACAGCAATGGGGAACTCTCAGGGCCTACTAGGCCTTTACAGAAAGCATAATGGACAAATTATAGGCCTGTAATCATCATGCTTGTTGTGCTGAAACTCTGCAAGTATTGCAGCAACACTTTTATTTCATAATACCTGATACTTGAAACGCCTAACAGAACATCACCAATCTGGGATTTTTCTGCTGTCTAGGCAGATACAGCCAAGCTGGCTCTCCCAGTGTTTAGGACTTCAGGAGCAATACAGAAGATCTGTGTGTGTCAGATTCACTACTAACTTACTAATTAGTAACTGACAGGTGAATTGATTCCCAGTAAGTATAACCTAACACAGCACGTTTAGGCAACACTTTTGGCTATTGGATTTTTTAATCAGCTTATGACTGAAGTTGAGCAACACCTATTCAGGCCGTATGACTCTGTCTACAAGCCTAGCTCTGTACTGTCTCCCATTTGAAACAGACAGAATAGAGAAACTCCAAGACCAACTCTGTACTTAATCTAGTACTACTCTGAGGAGAGTACTGCTCTGTAAAAAGGGCGAAGTTAGGTGCACCCACCTCACTGACCAACTCATCAGGGGCCGCTACCATATGAGTGTGCTTTGTAGATTCACACCTGTTTACCAGCCACACTCTATGAAGTACATTAGTGGAAACACCGGCATACTTGATACACTCATACCAGACCAACTCGCTCTAACACAACAGTACCATGGTGGTGTCAGTCTGTGCTGAGAACAGCCCACCACTATAATAACATCTGGTCAGTAGTGGTCCTAAGGTGGAACCGATTTATTGACACACAGTACAGAAGCTGGGTAAATAGTGCTGCAACAGATACGTTACGGTCATTAACTGTACACTTTAAAAAGTGCACCTACATGGTTTGTGTTTCTGACCCAATGGCTATTGGGTTTATATGCAAAGTAAGTGTATCTAATAAACTGATAACTCAGCGTATATTGCAAGATCCAGAAAGAGAGCATAGAAAGACAGAGAGAGAGAGAGAGAATCACTGCAGCCCAGCAACATCACTCAGAACGCTTCTGTTCTTTCCATCTGAAGATTCCTCACTCTCCTTTGGGTCTCCTCTGCCTCCCCCTCTCCCTCTCTAGATAAATATCATCCACTCCTCCAGTGGGTTGCCTGTACGGAGGCTGTATACAGTCTCCCTGCAAAGAATCATTACAGATTCTCTTATCAGAGTCGTTTTTACTGCACAACTGGGGAACACTCTCGCTTCATGGCTCCCTACTAACACCAGAAAAAACTCCAGGTTTTAACTTTTTACACTGTTTTTGGAGGCTCTTGAGTTGAGTGTGTGTGTGTGTGTGTGTGTGTGTGTGTGTGTGTGTGTGTGCATGTGTGTTAAGCTGACTTGGCTCTGTCAAATGCCTTCTTCCACCTGTCAGGAGTAACCACATGAACGATGATTCATCATCTTTAGACTGACTGAACTGGGTTTCGTCAATATAAAAGCCTTCTCAAGCCAATGAATAAAACAGAAATGTGCACGTACAGGAAAAAAACAGGGAACTCAGACGGAACCTGAAAGAATTAACCACTAGTGCACCGAAAAACAAAAACCAATGTACTGAATGTACTTGTGTACATCATTTACTCACAGACGTAATACACAGCAACTGAATCTAATCTTAGTTTAATGGTAATAACTCTGATGTAATATATTTTGTTCTTATGGAAATGATGTACACATACAAATCAAGTTCAATGTAACATCCCTCTGTTATCTTTAGGATCCACATCATCGCTCTGGAATTCTGTTGGTTCCTTCCTTGCAACATGTCTCCTTAGTAAAGATAAAAGTTCTCCTACGTTGTGATTCCAGATGTGAAGGCCACTTAGAAATGGGAGTGTAATGATGAACTGTGACAGAAAACAGGGACCATTCAGAATGAGGCTACCCTCATAAAGAGTTTATGATTTATGGATATATGAGTTATGGTTTAAAATTTGTTTATTAATATATTAGCTAGGTCATAAACACTATACTACAAATTATTAACAATCAGTTATAACACATTAGAACATAAGAAAAGGGCATCAGAGAGATATACTGTATATATATATATATATATATATATATATATATATATATATATATATATATATATATATATATGACATAATAGGTAGAATAAAAGAATATGGGTTCACTGTTAGACTAACAACAGGTCATTGTTGCCTTTCTCATTTTGGTCCTGTAACTGCTTATTAATGATTTATGATAATGTGTTTATGATCAAATTATTTCAACCCATTTAAAACCATCCAGAAACGCATCATAAGGATAGTCTCATTCTAAAGTTGCATCAAAAGATCTGACAGTGCATCACAGTGATGTGGCAATGTATTGTAGAGAATGGGCATCATATTAATCACGCCATCTAACGCAACTGCACTGTTTGAACACAAACAATTGTTAGAATTCTCAAAGAGTCAGTCAACAATCCACTCCACTTCCATGTCACATGGCACACGCCTCCAGTCAACCAGCTCTAGTCTCATTAGCAAATTATGTAACAGCATAGTTACAGTCGTCATTTTGCTTCATTCAAATGATGTCTAAAATACCACGAAATAGAATCACGGACTGCGCTGTACCATTACTCTCCTAAGAAATAGTCATATTGTCTAGAAACACAAATTATTCAGCTACAAACGTGGCCCTTCACATACGCTGGGTGTGAATAGTAATACTCTAACAAAGAAGCCATTGCTATGCAAAGCAGCATAATAACTCGAAGTGGTTCTGAATGCTCACTTATTTCATATTCTAAAGTCATAAAGGATGTTGAACCTGTCATTTGGTGAAGGCCCAGCAAGTGTGTAGTGGGAAGTGTGATCGTGAATACAGTCCTCACACAAGACTACAACATGCAAATGAGATCTCTCACCAATCACATTCCGTGTTCACTGCGTGCTGTGAGCATCAAGCAGTCACAGTCCAGGTTTCTGTCGGTGCTTTGATGAATCAAGTATTTAATCCAAACCAGAGTTAAAGATTTTGGTTAAAATAACAGTCTTTAATAATGTATTTATTATTTATATATATATTAATATTATAAGCTGGGCGTAGCATGTTTTGCCAGCAGATTTAACAATCTGCTCATATAAAGCTATGTTGTATGCTTGGTGGTGCTGGGCCGGCTTGTGTTGAGGTACCTGTCCAAAAATAAACAGCTTTTAGCCTAGAAATTTCTCAGTCTCCTCTGCTTGGCATGATGACAATCGAGCTGATGGAACAGCTGTATTCCAGCAAACACAACTTCTTTGCAAATGCTAAAAGGATCCGAATCTTCAGAAGCAGAATGAATTCTGGAATACAGACTACATTATAGCTTGTGTGGAAGTTTCAATAAAGCAGTCCCAAACCTTAAAGCTCCCTCCACCATGTTTCACAGTTGGGAAGAAGCTTTGGTGTAGGTGTGTCCTATACCAAATCACTGTGAGACATCGTGTGGAGCAGTTCTGATTTTTTCCATCTGCACACAGTTTGTCTAAGTGTGGGCTGATGTACACTCGGGTCCTAACAAAGCTTTTGTAGCCTTCTCCAGCTTCTCTATAACACTGAGCTCTTCTGAAAGTTGTTTGCTTTGAGGCATGATTCAACTTTTCTTGAGAAGGACAGAATTATCAGTAACCAAACTCTGTGTGCTGCCTTTATTTACTGGGCAAATCATCTTCAAAACTCGCACTTCTAATCTCATCTCTTTATTTCAAACATTTTTTTT